>LPNX011093682.1:231498-264549 GCA_001517045.1 Pseudotsuga menziesii | reverse complement strand
CAGCTCCATATTCAGTCTCCATTGTTGATAATTTGCATGATCAATTGTTAATTGCTGTGAGTGAAATTAATCTACTGCAGGCCTGAATTTCTACAGAATGCGCTCTAGTTTATTTCATGATAATTTCCACTATGAGTAATGAATGTTTTCGTAGACAATGAGCTATCTTGTTTTTCATCCATCTATTCATGTTTATGTGTTTTGAATCAAAGAACAACCATCTATGATTTTTCTTAATGCATGAACAACAATACATTACTCATTAAATGATAATCTCACTCCCTATGGACAACTTAGTTAGTTTTACTTCCTGTTGTGTGTGGTTTAGATGCGAGAGAGTCTAAGACGAGAGGTAAGAACGTGTGCATCACATTGTGATCGCTCCTTGTATTCTTTATCAATCTGCATTTTAGATAGCCACTTGCATCTCATACTTAAAGTTAAAAACACAAAAATATATACGGTGGACAGGGACGCAACCGGTAAAACCTTTTAACTTTTGTCACTTGACCTACGGTAGCCGAACCACAAACCGAATGGATTCCCCATACCAAACTGTCATGGGCTAGTTGGGAACGTTGACTGGGGAGAAGCCCTTGCTGTTGTTGCCTACGATTTTCCAGGCCTCAACATCGTTTCAACCCTTCTCTTTATTTTGTTAGTATATTTTATTGAATGCATATGCTTTGTAAGTCGTCCCATTAGTATGTTGTATTATTCAATATTCATGGGTATTAATAGTTAATGTTAAGTCATCCAGTTAGTATGTTGTATTATCCCACATTCATGGGGAGTAATAGTTGTTTAGATTAGACTTAGTAATAAACTAAGTTTTGAGGCCAATGAAATCATCCAAGAGTTATTTTATATTGAGCTTGCTCAAAGGAGGTTTCCCCCTCGAAGTGGCCCACGATCAATAAAATATTTTTGTGCTCGAATATTTCTGTTGTATTGTGCATTCTCATTGTTTATTTCTGGATTTTCTCTACATATGGTGTCATAGCACTTTCCTTGGCACAAGTGGGAATTTGTTTTTTCTGGAAAAAATGGGCAAAACTAGACGGAGAATTTTAGATCAATTTATAAAACTTTATTCATAGATTCAGAATAAATAGGTTTCATATGTGAATTCCTCTTAGAAAAATATGCAGTTTCAAAAAAAAAATCATCTCGTTTGGACTGTCAGAAGTGGAGATATTACGGAATTAAAATCACCAATTTTTCAGAATTTCGGTGACGGTCGCGGAAATTGTAGAGCGAAAATATTTTGACCGGGTTCCTAGATCTCTATTCTGATTGCGTGGGTAGTAGCGAAGTGGATTTTCCACTTCCAGAAATAGGTTATAATAACAATTATTAGCAATATATATCAGGTTATGCTCATTTTAAAACTTTCGTCTCAAAACCCTGGCTCTAATTATGGGTTTTTGAGCATTGGGTGGCGTTGTTGCCACATTTTTTCTGGCACTGTGATTATTACAGTAGTTATTCTTCTTGCAACAGTATTATTCATTCATATTAGGGAATAAATCCTATCCACTGAACTATGGGAAGTACTTGGGAATAGCCCTAAAACTCATTGTGAGGAGTACCACAGGAACCCCCGAAGTAGTTAGCCATTGAGAGGACCTGCCAAGTGAAAAGGGAAATGACCCCCACCGGATTGACTAGATTCCCATCCATGAGGAAAAACAAAGAGCTATCATTTTTGGCCAAGTGGTTAGTAGTTTTACCTGCGCCGTGAAGTGAGGGGTACTACCCAAATACTCAAGCGCGAACAGCCTTGGTGGCCGAGTGACTGCCTTTGAACCATTAGGAAGATGAATATACCTAGGGTTCATATCTAATTACAGTTGATAACACACAAAATTATAGAATTGTCACAACTCATTTACTCCATTTCAAGTTGATAAAGCACAGCTTTCTAGCACCGCCACAGATCATTTCTTCAACGAAAAACAAACTGTTTTTAACCCATGTCTTCCTTGATTTAGCTCTGTTTCCGTTGAAACTTCATTGTAACCCCCACAATACCATTCTAAATATTCCTTCATTGAGGAACCTATCCCCAATTTCACTTCCTAAAGGCCGAAATTCCACATTTGTCTATTTTTAGGGTTTGTCATAACTTCTTTGATTCTCACCCAATCGCCTTCAAATTTTTCTGCGGTGTTCATTTTCCATTTCTACTTCATTGTCCCTTTTTGACAAAATTTCCAATTCCTTCATCCCACCTCGGAAATTCACCTTTTCTACTTTCCTGTCCCTCAGCAAGTGTCCAAAACCCAATCAAACCCCAATTACCCACCCGAGTTCTTCCCAACTCAAAATTTTCCTTCTCTAAAGCCCTTTCCATTTTTATTTTTCTACCAATTTCCCTTGAAAAAAAAGTACTTATGGTTGTCACCCGCATAGGAACAAATAAACACATGAAAGAAGAAATTGATGCCATCAAGACCAAACTTGAAGCTTTGGATCAAAAAATTCCCATCCTCCATACTCTGCATTCACCCATGAACAACCAACAATATCCTAGGTCTGGTGCAGGCACTCGGTCCTCTTCCTCTACCAATTTTCATGGGCTTAAACTTGATTTTCCTCGCTTCAATGGTTGATGATCCGACTGGATGGATTTTATAGGGCCAAGTAATATATCAATCTACATAACACTCTTGATGTCAATAAAGTCTCACTTGTATCGTTTCATTTTGAACATGAATCCCTTCAATGGTCCATTGGTACATCAAGGCTCATGATGCACCACAATGGACATATTTCTACCAACTCCTTTTTCACCGATTTGGCCCTCGTGGTTTTGATGAATTCCTAGGCGCACTCACCAACCTTTTCCAGACTGGCACTATTTGAGTTTATTAGACTGAATTTGAGAAATTGGTTAATCACGCAAAAGGATTGTCTAATGCATTCTACAAGAGTTGTTTTATCAATGGTGTGAAGGATACAATCTGATTTGAGGTTAACAGGTTTTGTCCCAACACAATGATGGAAATCCTAGGGTTGTCTAAGCTGGGAGAGGACAAGATCAGGGCTCAATAATGCCCCAAATCCACTTTTGTTCCATTCAGAAATATGGTTTCCCAAAGACATCCAATCCCTCCAGCTCGTAGACCCACTCCTATCAAGCATTTGTTTGAAGCCGAGATGCGAGAACGTAGGGAACAAGGAATTTGTTATAATTGTGATGGGAAATTCACCCACGGACATCAATGTACTAAACAAAATCTCTATCTCTTGGATGTGGTTTCTCTGCCTGCACTTGAAATTTGTGAAGCTTCTCATATCTGGTTGATGATAAGGTCGACATTCAGCAACCGCCCGTTGACCCTCATTGTCATGACGAACATCTAGAGATATCTCTCCATGCATTAGCTAGAGTCACCACCCCACAAACCATTCAAGCCAAGGGTTTATTCGAGAAGATTCCTCTTACAATAATCATTGGTTTTTGTAGCACCCATAACTTCATTGACCCTCAGATTGACAAACAAGATGATAGTTTTGTCCATCCTTGATCCATCTTTAAAGTCATGGTTGCCAATGGGAGAAACTTACATTGCAAAGGAAAGTTCCACAAAGTGTGTCTCTATTGGATATTATAACCTGTGCTCTAACATGTTTTCCATCGCTCAAGGAGGATGTGATGTGATTTTCGGAAATCAATGGTTACACACACTTGGACCCATCTTATGGGATTTTGTTGAACTGTGGATGCAATTTTCAAGTCAATGGGAACAAACACACATTCAATGCCTTACAACCAGGTTCTCTTAGCATCATCAATTCTCATTGCATGGAAAAGTTCCTTAATATGAATTCACACGGTGTCATCGCTTAGCTCCATTTCATTCAAATGCAACCTTCAGTAGTCTCAACTACTCCCTTGGATCTTTCATTCCGATGCACCCTTCAAATGCTTGATTTTTCCAACCTCTTCACTCTTGAGATTGATGCTTACAGAAATGGATTTGGGGTGTTCCTCTCTCAATATTAACATCCCATTGCATTCACCGACAAATCCCTTTTTGGAAATAATTTATCCACCTCTAAATATGAGAAGGAAATGATGACTATTTTGCACACAGTACAGAAGTGGTGGCCATGCCTCTTAGAGAATCCTTTCGACATCAAGATTGATCACGAGAGTTTGAAATATTTCCTGGAACAATGGGTCTCCTCCCCAACACAATAAAAACGGGTTAGAAAAATCAGGGATTATGACTATGAGATCACTTACAAGAAGGCTAAGGACAATCTTGTGGTGGATGCTCTTTTCCACACATTTGATGCCCATGTTTCTCTTTTAGTTGTTTCTATGGCTATTCCAACTTGTTTACACTCTGTTCAGCAAGCCTATGTCAATGAATCGTCATTATTTGAAATCATCCAACAGTTGGCCAGTAACCCTTCTGTGGTACTGTATTCATCTTAGGATGGATTTTATCTGAGATACATGGGTCATAAAGGTGCTTCCCCAGAGCACAGACCTTCAACATGTGGTATTTTATGAACTCCATGCTTCTCCATCAGCAGGGCACTTTGGGTTCATCAAAACTTATGAGATGGTGTGACATAACTTCTTTTGGAAGGGGGTGCAACGAGAAATTCAACATATGGTTGCCAAATGTGCTCCTTGTCAGCACCACAAGGATGAAACTACACTCATTTCTGGATTGATGGAACCTTTTCCCACCGCTAAAAAGATTTGGACATATATTTTTATGGATTTCATTCAAGGGCTCCCTAAATATGGCGAGAAGACCATAATATTGGTTGTGGTGGATCGACTCTCCAAATATAGTCATTTTTGTGCTCTCGGCAATCCACATACCACCTCTTCAATCACACAAATTTTCATGGACCAGATATTCCTTCTTCATGGAATCCCTTCATCCATTGTCTCAGACCTCAACACAAATTTCACAAGTAATTTTCACTTCATTGACACCAAACTGCATATGAGTTCAGTTTATCACCCACCAATATATGGTCTGACTATAGTCCTCAACAAATATTGGGAAACTTATATTCATTATTTCACCTCTAAAGAACAACATCAGTGGGAAAAGTTCCTTCTCACTGAATGGTGGTACAATAATTCCTACCATACTGCATCTAAAATGACTCCATATGAAGCATTTTATGGTCACACACATCCAGTAATCCTTCCATCCACCCCCAGCAGTTCACCAATTCAGGAAGTTGACATGGTTCTTCGAAACTGACATCAGATTCGTCACCTCCTGCAGGACAATCTTCACATGGAAAGAACCCGCATGAAACACTAGGCCGATCAACACCATTCTGAGCACACTTTTCAGGTTGGTGGTATGGTTTTTCTTCATCTGCAGCCTTACAAGAAATCCTCCTTCAAAGACAATGGGAATCAAATTCTCACTCAAAATATCTCTGGCCCATATACAATTCTTCAAAAGATTGGGTATGGTGCTTATAAATTGGTACTTCCTCCTTCTCACATTTAGCAAGTGATTGGCACCAACATCAATGCAAAAATTGTTTTAGCAGAATGGGATAATGAAGGATCCATCATTTCAGAGTTGGAGGCCATCCTTAATAAGTGCACTTGTCATCTTCTCTCTCGGTCCATCACAAAGGTCTTCAATTCAGTGGCACAACATCCAACCAGAGGATGCTACATGGGAACCACTCCTTCAGATTTGGCAACAGTTTCGACATCTTAAGCTTTGAGGACAAACCTTTTCTAAGAGGGAGGGGATGTTAAGAACCCGTTTCAACCCTCCTCTTTATTTTGTTAGTATAATTTATTGGATGCATATGCTTTGTAATTCATCTCGTTACTATGTTGTATTATCCCACATTCATGGGGATTAATAGTTGATGTTAATTTGTCTAGTTAGTATGTTGTATTATCCCACATTCATGGGGAGTAATAGTTGTTTAGATTAGACTTAGTATATAACTAATTTTTTAGGCCAATGAAATTATCCAAGAGTTATTTTTTATTGAGATTGCTCAAAGGAGTTTGGCCCCTCAAAGTGGCCCGCGATCAATAAAATCTCTTTTGTGCTCCAATATTTCTGTTATATCGTGCATTCTCATTGTTTATTGTAGGAGGTTCTCTACAGGGAATACTGTTGCGATCGAGTTTGAGGTGGTTGATGTGCCCCTCGACTACAATATTTTACTAGGTAGGAACTCGATGTACAATAGGAAAGTTGTAGCCTCTTCCTTATTTCAAGTGGTTTGTTTTCCTTTGGATGGGAATATCGTTACTATTGATAAAACAATATTTCTAGAATCTGTGTTTAAAAGCATCATCGGAAGCGTTTATCTCGATTATCTATCATTCTCAGCCAACAGGTGAGAATGTGGGTGTGGGCATGTATCCTTCTATCATGGTAACTTTTAGTTGTCCTGTGCTTGTACTTATGATTGGGTATGGTCTTGGTCAGGCTTCAACCTCATTGAATTCGGGTTCTTTTCGTACCTATCATATGGAGGATCCTTGGATTACTCCTTCACCAAGTACTTCGAGTGATAATTCTATACCTGCTGAGACAGACACGTCGTTTCCTGCTACATTGGTGGTATATCAAGCTAATATTTATCATTTTGTAGAGCCTAGTCCTTCCTCTTCACAGACAGAGGAGGAGGACCCTTATGTGTTGCCTACTTGGGTAGCAGATTCATCTCACTCTACATACTACCCTGATGATGTTTTTCTATTGGATGAACCTATTCTTGAGGCTATATCTGGGATAGAACAACCTTGGGGAGAGTTGCACCATAGATCATATTTCCTTTGTAACCTTGATCGGTTAGAGTGTGATGAATTTAGGGTGATTCTAAGAGAGAGAGTTGGTAGTCCCGTGGTCCCGTTAAGATCTTCTAGTTAGATTGCTAAAGGGAACATCGCTAACTTGTCACCATGATACCTATCAATATCTCTTGTGTTCCTTGTAAGATTGAGAGCGTGTACATTGGGGTGGATTGTTCCCCCGATGAGAGTAAAGAGTACATCGATAATTTTAACGAATTTCGTGATGTTTTCACTTAGTTGTATGAGGAGATGCTGAGAATAGACCTCGCATTGTCAAACATGAAATCAAAACCTATCCGGATGCCAAACCAGTTCAATAACGTTTGTGTTCCATCAATCTTAGGAAAGCTCCTGCTATTAAAGTATAGCTAGAGAATCTACTCAAAGATGGTTTCATCTATCATGTTCCCTTGATGGAGTCAGTTTTGAACCCCATTCCGATGGATAAGAAGCAGGGAAGTATATGAATATTCACTGGTTTCCATGATTTAAATCAATCTTGTCCTAAAGGCAATTTCCCTACAGCATTTATTGATCAAATCTTGGATGGGTGTGTAGGAAGTATGTTTTTCTCCTTTATGGATGGCTTTTCGGGATATAATCAGGTACAAATTAAACCCGAGGACCAACAAAATACTACATGTATTTGTCCTTGGGGAAATTTTGCATATCAGAATATTCCCTTCGGCCTTAAAAACGTCGGAGCTATGTTTCAATAGGCTATGACCTTTTCCTTTCACGATCTTAAAAAGATCATTGAAGTATATTTGGATGATCGAGCTGCTCACTCTCACTTGAGAGTGTGTCATCCTTGTCATTTGAGATTGGTTTTCGAAATATGTCATTGTAGCTAGGGTTTTACCCCTAGCTTATGCAAATGAGCACCTACTAAGGAGAATGGATTCCTTAGTAGCAGTTCAATAATATGTGAATAAAAAATGCTAAACAGAAATAAAAACTAATCTAAACATGTTCATGAAGCAAAACAGCAAAAAGTAAAGAATGATTTTTTATTGATCTGACCTCCAATGTGGAGGTTGGTGAAGCCCTTTGCGTGGGTCTGAGTAGGTGGCTCTGAGCTCCAAGCTGTTCCTTCTCTTTCCCCAATGGTGGAAATGGGCCAAAAGGGGCTCTCAATGGTGAAAGTAGCTCAAGGGTGAGCTAGGATTTCAAGAGCAATTTTGGCAGAGGCAGGATACATATGATTGTGGATGATGAAATAAGGGGTCTCCATCACTTATTTATAGTTTTTTAGTGGTGGAGTGCTGGCCCATGGTTTCTGGAAACCATGTGGTTTAGGTCAAATGTTTAGGGTTTCAGCTGTTTAGGGTTTTTTCCTCCTTTTCCTCATTATTTTATATTTTTTCTTCCTTTTTGGAGATTTTTTCTTTTTTGGAGGAATTTTGGATATTTTTGGAGGAAAAGAGGGTTTTATGGCCTTTTGGAGGCATTTTAAGCCTTTTGGAGGCTTTTTAGATTGTTTTATGGGTTTTTGATGGAAATATGGTAGGAAAATGGACAAATGAGCCATGTAATGGGGTAGATGAGGTAGTGAACCCTTTTTGGGTGTTAACAGATTGCCCCCTGATGTGTGAAGGCAGGAGCTCATCGTATGGCCGATGGACATCATAAGTCATATTCGTTTTTCCTGGGGTGTGGAGAAGAGAAGGAACCAACTGAAGCCCGGAACAACAATCTCGAACCAACTGCAAGGACTTAAAAGTACATAACCTCAATAATGGATGAGGAATCATCAGATAATCTAGATGAGGCAGGCATACCCATGCTCGTATCAAGATACATAAAAATAACTGTGAGGCCCGAAAAGAGGGACCTGTAGGATACATAGAAATCCACTGTGTATAACATAAGGGTCCAGAAGGGACACAAATATGGAACATACTGCTGGGCTGACCATGTCTGAGCTGAACAACTGATGCATTGGAATGACAGTAGTGCTACTGAATGTGGTTCCAAAGGAACTAATGAGCTACTGGATCAAAGTGACAACGGTCATACTTGCAATGGTACACTGATCTGGAACCGAACTGGGTACTCAAGGAAGCATGGAACTGGATGGCTTCCGAATACAATCGCCAACGCAGCTCGGACATCCACGGGAACATATAACTGGCCGTTCCAAAGTGACTCACCAATGTGCTAGAGTCGGGGGAAATCCGGGGTCTTCGACACATAATGGAAAGGATATACATCCTGCGCGATTCTCAACGATGCAATTAAGGTGCTGAAGTCGAGCATGTGAGAAAAAACTATTCGGAGAGGCAATGATGACTCCTCCCAAAATGGTATGTAGGCACTCACCATAGATGGTGATGGGTCCAAGGCGCAGGGGCCTCTAGGTCTATCCTCTGGAATATAGGGGCTGTCGTCGACAGAGGGAGACCTGCAACTATCAAGGCAATGATGTTTCCTTGACAGGAGCACGAGGTGAAAAACCAAACTGTGATAGTACTGATGGCAGGAGTGATAAACTAGGCAAGTAGAGTGGGTGGACTCAAACTTCCTTTGTTCAGAGTATGATGGCGGGGATGATCGAGCAGCATATGAGACTGACTGGTGGTAAAGGGATCATAGCGGTATAGGATCTGAGGGTGAATGGGCTGAGGGAGACTCAAGCTGTGGTAAAATAGCAGGATATTGCAGAATACTGTGAACAAAGGCGACCTGATTGGGGGTGCTGCTGAGAGGATCATAGCGCCAAGAGGCGCGGGGGGACTTCTTCATGGGTTAGGGAACTAGAAGAAGTGTGAATATAAAATGGTACTGTCATGTAGATTTTACGAGCCCAGGACAGTTCATGCTCGTGGTTGCTTTCAATTTTAAGGAGTCTGAAAGCAAATAAGAAGACTCTGAAGTAATAGAATGGTACTATCCTGTGGATTTTACGAGCCCAGGACAGTACATGCTCATGGTTGCTTTCAATTTTAAGGAGTTTGAAAGCAAATAAGAAGACTCTGAATTAATGGCTAGGCAAGGAGGAAGTGTTCAATCAAGGAACATTTATGATGACCAGGACTGAGGGTGGGGGGGAACACTAGTGGGCCTCCTTGCGGGGTGAATAAATGGTGGCAAAATAATGAAACATTTGCAGTATGACAGGAGTAGATGGCTCATGTAAAAAGTGTGAAATAATCTGATGACGGTCGATGTGGTACGCAAATTGATGCAGCAAGGTGTAGGGACGCAATGTTGAAATTGTACCAAGTGAGAGCGAGAAATGATCTCAAGCATCATCATGAGCTCAGAAAAATGAATCCGGCGATATAAAAAGTGTTAAAAACGGAGAGTGGCCGAAGTGGCGCGCAAACCGAGGCGACTATTGGTATCGAAAAAATGGGCAAAAATGATGTAGCAAAAAATAATGCAATGAGGTGACCATTGTGATGGTCTCGTTGTGCTGATTCCAATGGTGGAAACGGTTCGAAAAATGGACTCCGTATGGGTTCAGAAAGGCCAAAACAAGAAAAAGTCGACGGACTATAAATAGTGAGTGGGCCCTACATGACAAGTGTCATTTGTACTAGTCAACTTTGACTCATGATCGGAGTGTGCCAGAGCTGAGGTGTCAATTCTAGACAATCTAACCGGCCGACTTTATATTCGGGAGAGACAGGTATGCTGTCAAACTCATACCTGCATTTTGTTTGGGTCTGGGGGGCAGGTAGTGGGTCCCAGGGTTTGTTTGTATGGTCCACGTGGGGTGGACCACGGGTTAGGGGGTCGAAACCATGACCTTGCAAGAGACGTGGGTTTAAGAGATATACCATGGGGTTAGAGTCAGTGACGATTGTGGTATGACTACGTAAAATGTAGTGTCGCAATTTTTGGGCGGAAAATACCACTGCTAGGGCTAGTCTCTCCTCATATGGGTAACGTAGGGGTGGGATGGACAAGGTCTAGCTGACTTAGTAAATGACATGCTCTTGGCGTGAGGTGTCTTCTTGAACCAAGACTCCAAACATAGCATGCTCAGATGCCGAGACATAGAGGATGAAGTCCTGAGAGAAATCCGGAGGGGAGATCAAGGGGGCTTGTGTGAGAGCTTTCTTGAGGGCTTCAAATGCAGCTTCTGCTTTCTCATCCCAGACAAAGGGTATGTGGGTACAGAGCAGGCGCAAGAAACCATGAACGGTTGTGGTGTAATCGGGAATGAAGCATCGAATAAAATTGGATCGCCCTTGCAGACTTTGGAGTTGCCGGAGTGTTCGAGGAGAGGGAAGGTCTAAGATGGATTGGACTTTCAGGGGATCAACAATAATTCCTTTATGGGAAATAATGAAACATAACAATCGGCCTGTTGGAACACAAAAGATGCACTTGTGTGGGTTCAAGTGGATCTGGTATTTGCGACAACGTAGAAAAACTTGCCGAAGGTCATTAAGGTGGTCTGATCATTTTCGGGAATGAGCTGTAAGGTCATCAAGGTAGATGAGCAGGATATGGACCAAATCATGAAAGCAATAGGTCATGGCCCGCTGGAATGTGGCACCATCATTTTTTAGGCCAAAAGGCATGACGCGATAGGCAAAGGTGCCCCATGGGGTAGTAAAAGTGGTTTTGTATTGGTCTTCCTTTCTGATTTGGATCTGATTGTATCCGGAAAAACCGTCCATGAACGAGAGGACTTCATGCCTTGCACACACATCAATGAGCTGGTCAATAAATGGTGTAGGGAAATTGTCTTTGGGACAGGTGTGGTTTAAGTCTCGAAATTCAGTGCATACTCTAAGGGTGCCTCGTTTCTTGTTGACAGGAACAGGGTTTGAAACCCAGGTGGTATAGGAAATAGGATAAATGAATCCTGCCGTGCGAAGTTTCTCAATCTCTGTTTTGACAGCTGGGAGTTTTGAGGGATGAATGGGACGCTGTTTCTGACGAACGGGGGGTACATCAGGCCATGTGTCAATGTGGTGCTCTATAATGGCAAGGTCAAGACCAGGCATTTCGGTATAGGACCAGGCAAAGACATCACGGAATTCTTTGAAGAGTGTTTTGTATTCCTCAATCTCCTGCTCAGTGCAAGATGCTCCTAAACCGATGAGTTCAGGGGTGCCTTCGGGGGCAGCGATATCAATTTGGATGACAGGTGAGATGTTGGCCATGTGACCCTCTTTGAAGGCGTCAGAAGCAGGAATAGGGTTCTTGAACCAGTCGACCTTGGGGGGAAGGAAGTCTTTGGATTCAATTGCAAATTGAGGAGCAGTGTTAGAGGAGGGTTCATCTGGGAGGAAGTAGGAACGATGGTGCATGTCATCCCAGGGATAATCTGGGGCAGTGAGAGCCTCAAGAATCTCCTCATGAGTACGGAATGTTTGTGTCATCAAATCGATTGATGAGGGAGTAGTGACGGAAGAGATCATATAAATGGTATTAACCTCTCCGGAAGGGGAAGAGACCGGGGAATGGATTTCATCAATGGTGAGGGGTGCCGTCTCGAGATCCAGATTGTTCATCTCAAAGAGAGCTGCTCTATACTTGGGGAGGTCGGGACAGTGATGGGAGTAATGCTCGTAAACATTGCATAGGGAACAGGAGTGGTTAGTGCGCAGGGATTTGTCGCGAGGCTTAGGGGTTGAATCTAGATGGAAAACCGGGATAGTGGGGTCGTCATCAAGCAGTTGCATGTATTCCTGTAACACCGGTAACTGAGGACATAGGTGACTCGCATGGCCCAACTCATCGCACAGCGCGCATTTGGGAGGAGCATGAAACACAGGGGGATTTTTTACTGTCTTAGGAGGTGGGACAGCAGTGTAAGGTTGGGGGCCTCTGCCCCCAGTGGGTTTGGTAAGAGGAGGGGGGGTTCCGTGGAGGATGACGGAGTAGCGACACCAGGAGGTGGTTGAATAGTAGTGACAATGGGTTGCACCGGTTGCAGGACGACATCTGGTGTTGGCGGACGAATGGGAGGCGAAAGATACCAAACGGGTAATCCTAAGGTTAACCCAGGAAGGCTGAGGGTGGCCATGACCGGGGCGCTAACTAATCCTGAGGGATGGAAAAGGAAACGAATGGTATGGATGGGTGTAGCACCAATGTGAATAGGTACCAAAGGGGGTTGCGGCAACAAGGGAGGTTGATTAGTAGGATTTCGCATGTTATGGGACAGGGTACATAGGTCGAACACTTCAGTGGCAGGTGACGGGGGTGGAATAGATGGGAAGGTCGAGCTCATTGGTGTGTCTGAGTAAACGCCAGGCCCCATAGAAGAAACGAATGAGGTGGTGGCACCCGAAACAGGTTGTTCAACCATGGGGAGAACATTTTCGGGTGCCGCGGGGGCATTGGGATCATTGTAAGTGAGTTGGTCAACCTTGACCACGCGTCCCTCATGGGGGAACATCATGGTATGAAAAACGATAGAAGCAACTGCCCGCATGGCATACATGTAGCTGCGGCCAAGTAAAAGGTTGTAATCAAGCTGTGCATTGATAACCTCAATGTTTATGAGGACAAGTTTTCCAGCCAGTTGGACGGGGATGTTAGTTAATAGGCCTTGTGGTTGAGTTGAATGGCCATCGTAGGCTCGAAATGCAGTAGAGGACTGCTGGAGAGGGGGGGATCCCATTTTCTGCCAGATGGAGGTGGGCATGACACATGTAGAGGCACCTTCATCAATAATGCATCGATGGACGACAAAATTCCGAATGGAAACAGAAACTTGGAATGCCAAAGTGGAAGGCAGGCGGGGTTCGGATTGGTCCAAATCAAATGCCATTAACTGCGAATCATTTGGATCGATAGCCCCAATGGCTGAGAGTAAAGTATTGCACTGTGAAGGGAAGTTTTCTAAGACTTCTAACGCAGACATGGTTGCGGGGGATTGGGCTAAGTCATCGACAATGTTGTAGTTTGACGCAGCCCGCGCATTGGGGTTATTGTTGATATGGCGAAGTGGGAAACGGGGCGCTTTGGGAGCGCCATCTAGTGGAGGTGGAGGTATAGGTAATTCCTGATCAGTGGGATGAGCGTTAGTAGGCTTATCGGCGGGAGGGGCTTCAGGGGTAGAGCCATATTGGTTCCGCCGGGTCTGGAGGTTGACCTCATCGGAGGACATCATCAACAAATGGTGGGTACCTGAGTCAAACATGGGTTGATCAGGAGCATCGTAAGTGATTTGTTGTTGGATGGGTGTGTTAGCTTGAGGGGGAGCCAACGGTTCAGTGTTCACTATGCCTTGGTTTGGTAAGGGGTTTTGCAGCACCAAAGGTAGCTGCTGAGGTTGTGGGGGGTTGGGTGGTGCTTGAGGAGCCGCCTGCCCTTGGCGGTGTGCATCAGCAGCCCAAAGTTGCCGCACTCACTCCATATGTGGAAAAAAATGTGTGTAGTGGCCATAGACCCCGCAAATAGAACACGGATAGTTTGTTCACAAATTGGGGTTTTTAGCCTGCTTGGGTGGGCGATCAGGGTTTTGGTTAGCAGGGGCCGCATTATTGCTAGCGGGGGGAATAGGGTGTTGACCAGCTTGCTCGGTCGGTTGGTTGTTCCCACGATTTCGGCCTCTGCCGCAATTTTGTTGGCCCTGGTTGCATTGGTTGTTGTGGTTTTGCTGCGGGTTTTGTTGAGCGTAAACTTGCCCTTGGACAGCAGGTGGATTCTGAGGTTGCACAGGGGCTGGAGCAGGCTGTGGTGGATGATATGTAGGTGGAGGCTGCGCAGGTGCAGCAACCTGAGGGGGTTGCTGATAGTGCTGTGAAGCGGGTTGCGGGTTTTCCGCATGGGCTGCCCGTGGCAAGTAATAATGAGGTTGGGCTTGTGACAGCACAGGATCTGGTGCAGCCTGCTGGTGATAGTAGGGATGAGGTGCGACCTGGGGGGCGTAAGAGGGAGTCATATGACCAAAACACTGAGGTGGACATGAGGGTCCATGGGAATGGTGGTGATGTGTCATGGGAGCATATGGGTTGGTTGCTCCAGACTGTGAGGTAGCCCACGAAAGGTCAGGGCCAGGGGTAGGACGTGCTATGGAAAATGGTTGAGGCTGCGAAGAGACACGGCCAATGATGCCATCGGCAGTGTGGGATGCCCCCGGCGCATCGTGCTAGGAGGAATCGCCGTGAGGGTCATCAGGTATTATGGTATAAAGATAACCCGACTCGGCGTAAATGAGATCGAACTGTTGGGCTTTAAGGATAGCCTCTTCTTCAGACTGGGGTATTTCGGATGCCACATCCTTAGCAATGATAGGAAGGAGGGATTGGAGGAACTAATCTAGGAAGATCCGGTCATCTAACTTGATCTTGCATAAACTACGGCGTCGACGCCATTCATGAATGTGGTCCGTGATGTGGGTAGCTGTGTTTTTTCTGCATGATAGTAGGATCTCAACACCTACGTCATAGCGGACAGGTAACTGGAAGAACTGCAGGAAGGTCGAGGCAAGGGAAGTAAAGGTGGCATGGGTTCCATGGGGTTGTTCGATATACCACTTGGCAGCAGAGCCAGTGAAAGTGCGCTGTAATAAATGGAGGCGAATAGAGTCATCTACTATGGAGTTAGAGGAACACCATAAATGGAAGGACATGATATGGTTTTGTGGGTCCTCACCTGCCTTGTACTTGAACTTAGGGATGTCAGAGGGGAGCTTGGTGGGCATGTAAGGCCATGCAGGGTCTTGTCAGATGGGGTCGTTGGTTAATCTGGCTAGGTCAGGCAGGTTGAGGCTAGCCATGAATGGAAAACTAGACGAAGGATGTGACACGGTAGTGGGTTGGATTAAGTTGGGGCTGATGCCCCCAAGTGGAGGGGTGATGTGAGGGAGGTGGACCCCAAGTGGGGGAGCTAAGGTGGTATAGGATGGACCTGCACCACCATGGGTGGTATGAGTCACTGATGGAGTGGGAATATGTATTCCTGCTGTGGGAATAGGGGTCGTGAGGGGAACGGTAAATGGGGGCCCCGTGGAGGGCATACCCATAGCAGGTGTGGTAACTGGTGTAGGAGTGGATGTGCCACCAACGGTCCCTACCAAGATGGGAGTGGGAGTCATACCAGCCATGGGGCTAGTAGGGGCAGTGTAAAGGGGGTTCTCAGAACCTAGCTCAGAATCAGAGGTAAAATAAGGGGCGTTAGTATCTGGTGATGGAGTCCTATGCCGCTGACGAGTGGAGTCAAGTGACAAGGCTCAAGATCTATGATAAGTGGTATCAAGTGATGATGATCTGTGTCGATGACGGGTGGTGTCAAGTGAACTGTGCTGTGGGGGCTCACCTCTGAGGCGCCGAGAATGTCTCGGGGACTCAATGCTGACAAATGGTATCAAATCTATGTGGGTTGAGGTAACTACAAAATAGCTCAAAAACCCTAATGCAACCACCTGTGCAGAAGGAGAGCTCAAAAAATAGGGCACTTAGGCCAACAATCAACTCAAAACACCCACTGTAATAGCTGTGTTACAATAGGTGGAGTGTCAACAGAAATGGTCAGAATACCAACAAGCAGCAGGTTTTCTAAAAGTAAAAAACGGTGGACTCACTAGACCAAAAGGAGGTAAGGGAGCATGCAAACGCCTAACTAGAAGTATTATGACTCAACTAGACATATCCTCTGCAAGGTGATGAAATCCAAGTCAGATAATATGAATAGGAAAGATAAGTGGCTAAGGTATCCCCCTACCGGGAGGGACACCGGGTAGTCAAATCCTAGAAGAATGGCAACTAAGATACCCCGTTCATGACACGTCCAGAAAGGTAAATCTTCCGCTTTGGTCCTTTAACCGCAATACCCCTATACAGGGATATCCCGAGAAATGCAAAAGGTAGCCCTTCAGTTACTGAATGGAGTTCGGTATTCCACTCAGGCCTCCGAAACCAATCTCACAACTTCAACCCTCCTAATGGAGAGGCCCTCTAATAAACCGGTTGTGACCGTGTCAAAAAATACTAGGGGATTTTGGTTCCCTAATTGGACAACAACTATGTCTCAAGTGTAAGTAACCGAGGGGTGTTTTTGGAAGCCTATCCCCCCAATCCTACCTAACTACAAAAATTCTTTTGTGTTCCCCAAGTGGGGTTAGAATGTTGGTTGAGTTAAGTAGTTTTTAAGTCTCACTTGAATTAGGTGACAGATTGTGTGCTCGTGAGGTTATGATCCCAGAAGAGAAGTGCCACACACCACGGGGGCTACTTCCTAAATAACAATAATACTGAATGAAAAAAGTTTACCATGCAAAATTTTCTGAATAAACAATGCTGAATTTTTTTTTTTTAAATTCTGTAAAGGGGGACAAAAATGTTGTTGCAGAAAAGGCTGTAGGGTTGCAGGTAGAACAGATGGCTGTGCAGGTGTAGAAAATATGGCAGCAAATGGGTTGGGTTCAAAAGCAGGAACAAGTGAAAAATTTAGATCGCAGGTCTGTGGCTGGATCGAGCGGTCGGACCGCGGGTTTGAAGGAAACAGGCGCGAACAGGTCGCGGGTTTCTGGAGAACACAGGCGGGCGGACCACGGGTTTGAAGGAAACAGGCGGGGATAGGTCGAGGGTTTCTGGACGGCAGACAGCGGCGGTCGGACCACAGAAAACAGGCTGATTAGCCGCGTCCGGATCACATGTAACAGACTTGAAACCATCAGCAAGGCGTCGAAAAAAGTCTGAAAGCTGCAGTCGGGTCACAGGAAAGGGCCTGAAAGACGCGGTCGGGACGCGACTGCGGAGGGAAAAACTACGGTTTACGGCGGCCGAAAACGACATCCAAAAGAACAAAACGGGAAATAAAATAAAATAAAAACCA
This sequence comes from Pseudotsuga menziesii, assembly GCA_001517045.1. Lineage (NCBI taxonomy): Eukaryota > Viridiplantae > Streptophyta > Pinopsida > Pinales > Pinaceae > Pseudotsuga > Pseudotsuga menziesii. The sequence goes on along the minus strand of LPNX011093682.1, from coordinate 246,980 downwards.
GCGGAGTTGCCAAAACTGTAGCTAGGGTTTTACCCCTAACTTGTGCAAATGAGCACCTACTAAGGAGAATGGATTCCTTAGTAGCAGTTCAATAATATGTGAATAAAAAATGCTAAACAGAAATAAAAACTAATCTAAACATGTTCATGAAGTAAAACAACAAAAAGTAAAGAATGATTTTTTATTGATCTGACCTCCAATGTGGAGGTTGGTGAAGCCCTTTGCGTTGGTCTGAGTAGGTGGCTCCGAGCTCCAAGCTGCTCCTTCTCTTTCTCCAATGGTGGAAATGGGCCAAAAGGGGCTCTCAATGGTGAAAGCAGCTCAAGGGTGAGCTAGGATTTCAAGAGCAATTTTGGCAGAGGCAGGATACTTGTGATTGTGGATGATGAAATAAGGGGTCTCCATCACTTATTTATAGTTTTTTAGTGATGGAGTGCTGGCCCATGGTTTCTGGAAACCATGTGGTTTAGGTCAAATGTTTAGGGTTTCAGTTGTTTAGGGTTTCAGCTGTTTAGGGTTTTTTCCTCCTTTTCCTCATTATTTTATATTTTTTCTTCCCTTTTGGAGATTTTTGCTTTTTTGGAGGAATTTTGGATATTTTTGGAGGAAAAGAGGGTTTTATGGCCTTTTGGAGGCATTTTAAGCCTTTTGGAGGCTTTTTAGATGGTTTTATGGGTTTTTGATGGAAATATGGTAGGAAAATGGACAAATGAGCCATGTAATGGGGTAGATGAGGTAGTGAACCCTTTTTGGGTGTTAACAGTCATCATCATGAAATTTGGTTAAATCCTCATAAGTGCATATTTTGTGTGAAGGTTGGTCATTTACTAGGATTCATTGTCTCCAAGGACGGCATTAGAGTCAATCCCTTGAAGGTTGTGGCAATACTTTAATTTTCTCCCCAGCGTAACCTTCGACATCTTCAATGTTTACAAGGAATGATGAAATTCTTGTGAAGGTTCATGTTAAATTTTTCCAATTGGACCAAATGTTTCATGCGTTTGTTGAAGAAAGACACCCCTTTTTACTGGGATGAGTGAGCCCAGGAGTCTTTCGATGCTCTAAATAAATACTTGGTATCGACCCCCATTATTATTGCACCAGACTGTATCCGTGACTTCTTGATTTATGTGGCTGCATCTCAAGAGACGATTGGTATGGTCTTGGTTCAAGACAATGAAGAGATCCATGAGCATGTCATCTATTATCTTAGTTGAAACCTTAATGATTCATAACTTCTTTATACCCATGTTGACAAGCTAGCCTTCGCCACTGTCTATGCGGTTCATCGTTTTAGGCATTACATCCTCCTTCACGAAATTTTTGTCGTAGCTCACATTAATCCATTTCAATTCATCCTCACTAGAAGGATGATTGGGGGAAAGTATAATAAATGGATTGTGATATTGCAAGAGTTTTATCTCGAGTTTGTTTTGGAAAAGTCGAAGAAATCATTAATTTTTGCCGAGCTCATATCGGATTTTCGAAATTTGGATGAAGGAGAGGTTCATGAGGATTCTCTTTTTGATGAGCTTATCTTTCTCATCTCAACCGCACACCCTTGGTATGAGGATATTATTGTTTATTTGCAAACATTGAAGGTTCCTACTCACCTCTCCCGAGATGATCGTCTACGACTACGTCACGTAGCAAAGAACTACCTCATAGTGGAAGATACTTTCTACCGTCGTGAGGTTGATTCCATTTTACATCCTTTCTTAACTCATGAGGAGGTTGAGGTCATGCTTAATGATTGCCATGGAGGGGTATGTGGTGGTCATTTATCTAGGATTTCTAAAGCCCAAAAAATTCTGAGAGCGGGTAATTTTTTTCCATCCATCTTTAAAGATTGCATTAATGTGGTATATAGGTGCCACCCTTGCCAGGTGTTTGCATGGAATATGCACTCACGTCCTTCCCCTTTCCATCCAATTATCACTGCTAGTCCCTTCACGAAGTGGGGGGTTGATTTTATGGATTGTAACATAGCTTCGACTCAAGGGAACCATCATATTATTGTTGCTTTTGATTACATCATGCAATGGGTAGAGGCCATGCCCACTATCAAATCCGATGGTGAAACAACCGCACATTTTGTATTTAACAAAATTATCACCCAGTTCGGTATTCTGAGGGATCTTGTCACTGACCATGGCAGGCACTTTCAGAAAAAAAATGATGGAAGAGTTGTCTTCAAAGTTATGGTATAAGAAAGAGAATTCCTCTTCTTATTATCCTCAAGCAAATGGACAGGTTGAAGTAGTGAACAAGTAACTTAATTCCATTCTCCAATGAACCATCGCACAAAGAAAGACTAATTGGCATATCATGTTGTATCTTGCTTTGTGGGCCTATAGAACCGCGGTCAAGACTACCACCATTTTTTCTCCCTATCAGCTTGTGCATGGGGTGGAGTCAGTTTTATAGGTTGAGTGTGAAATAATTTCTTTGAATCTATTTATGGAGATTTTACCAGAGACTTCTATATTCGAAGAACGTCTGGTCCACTTGGAACAATTTGATGAGCAACGTAGAGATGCTTTAGTGGCTCTTAAGGTTAAAAAGCATCGCGTTAAGGTCCAGTATGATAATTATGTCCATCCTAGGAGGTTTAGTGAAGGTGACTTGGTCCTTTTGTGGGATCAAGCTAAGGAACCCTTGGGAGCCAAAAATTTTAACCTGATGTGGCATGGTCCTTATGTGGTCAAGCGTGTCTTAGAGAAAGGAACCTATGAGTTGGCCGATTAAAAAAGGATGGCCTTAGAAGAGCCTAGAAATGGGATGTATCTTAATAATGTTAGATTTTTATCAATTAGAAAGTATTATCTTAGGATATTATCTGAGAGAATAAAATGCATAGCAATCAATCATAAGAGACAATGGACATAAATATTTTCCTTCGGGAAACCATCAAGGCGAAAACCTCGCAACTTCCTCAGAGATAGAATAATCACTAATGGCAGCAGTAAAACACAAAGAGAGTAAGATGATATCCAACATTTGTTCCCTCTCTTATCCCATCTCCTTCTCTCTCACTCATACACTACAACTGAGTGTGAGTGAATGTGCGTTAAATAGAGAGGCTCACTCTCTTTTTATACTAGTTTTCGACTTGACAATAACTTTCCAGGGCCTACTTCTCTAGGAGAGTCTAATAACCCCAATTCCTCGAAACTCCGGGGACTTTAACCCTTGATCAACAAAAGAGGGTTCACCTCTATGAATTTACATGACTTGATTACATTAATGATTCTCCCGATAGGAAAATTGGGGACCAATGAAATACAATATGAAATATACAAGTGAATACAATCCAAAGTTACAAATACATCAACACTCCCTCTTAACTAGGAAGGTATTCTCTTGACACACTCATCACCACAAGTCTTCATCACTGGATTATCACTGGATCAACATCAAGTCTAGATCATCACTGGATCAACATCAAGTCTGGATCATCACTGGATCAAAATCAATTTTGGATCATCACTAGATCAACATCAAGTCTTGATCATCACTGGATCAACATTAAGTATAGATCATCATCATCACTGCTTCTGCTATATCAATCAAAGGTGTTATCTCTCACTTCTACTCGTCACAGGAAATTTCTATAGAACCAACCCTTTTTCATGCTCGTTGTAGGCCTAGCCTCCATGTAGGTTTTCATCAACAGATCCAACCCTTTTTCATGCTAGATGTACTGCCTTTCCTTGCAACGAATTCCCCTACACAGCGATTCATTGTTCATAATAGATACAACACCTTACCTCTTGCAAGGATTTCCCCTACAGAGCCACTCTTTTTTCATACTGGATGCAACACCTTGCCTCTTACAAGGATTCCGCCTACATAGCCAGTACTTTTTTATACTAGATGCAACACCTTGCCTCTTGCAAGTGTTTCCCCTAGAAATCCATTCCTTTTTCATATTGGATGTAGCACCTTTCCTCTTGTAAGTATTTCCCCTACATATCCATTCCTTTTTCATACTAGGTACAGCACCATGCCTCTTGCAAGGATTTCCCCTATAGTGCCAGTCCTTTTTCATACTGGATGTAGCACCTTGCCTCTTGCAAGGATTTCCCCTACAAAACCAGCCATTTTTCATACTGGATGTAGCACCCAACACTTACATCTGACCATAGGAGGAACCAATCCTACCACCATGTCAGAATAGAACAACAGTTATATCTGACCATGGGAGGAACCAATCCTACCACCATGTCAGAAAGCACCAGCAGTTGCATCTGACCATGGGAGGGACCAATCCTACCACCATGTCAGAAAGTCCCAACACTTATATCTGACCATGGGAGGAACCAATCCTACCACCATGTCAGAAAGGCTCAGCACTTATTTATGACGATGGGAGGCCCCGTCTACCACCATGTTAGAAAGGCTCACTGAATCATCCCTTCCCCTTGGAATGATCCTCTATCTAGAGAACACCAATCTTCTCCCAAAAGTACTCAAACTTCACTTTGGCTAATGGCTTGGTTAACACATCAGCTATCTATTTGTTCATTGCAACATATTGGAGCTTCATTGCTCCCCCTATATAGAATATCCCTGATATTTTGGTATTTCATCTGGATATGCTTAGACTTGTCATGGAACACTAGGTTCTCCAACAACTTCACACAACTATGGTTGTCACAATATATGCAAGTAGCATCAAACTAGAGATCAAGCAAATTAGATAGTAGCTTCCTCAGCCATACTTCCTCACAACTATCCAAACAAGCTGTGACATACTCTAGTTCGACTATACTCAGTGCCACACAGGATTGTTTCTAGCTAAACCAAGAGATCACACCTGATCCCATACTAAAGTAGCACCCCGAAGTATGCTTCCTATTAATGGCACTGCATGCCCAATCCGAGTCCACATAACCTTCCAGGTTAATCTTCTGATTCACCTTGTACTTGATCCCATAATCAACTGTACCCTTTATGTACCTTAGAATATGCTTTGCATCAATCATCTAAACATGTATAGGATCCATTAGGAACTGGCTCAATGTGTTAAGAGCAAATCAAATATCTGGTCTCGTGTTCATCAGGTACATCAAGGGACCAATCATATGACAATACATCATAGCATGAACCGATTCTGATGAAGCATCACTCAATAGCTTCAATTTCGATGCCATAGGTGTGGCCATGGCCTTAGAGTCCATCATTTAAAACCTCTTCAGGATATCTACTCCATACTTCCCTTGTCGAAGGGAGATTCCATCTGTATTTTACCACACCTCCATGCCTAGAATGTAGTGCATCATACCTAAGTCCTTCATCTCAAACTTGATAGGAAGCTTCCTCTTTGTATCACTAATCAACCCATATACACCTATTACCAATAGATCATCTACATACAATAGGATTATCACTGGGTTCCCTTCTTCAACCTTGTAATAAAGGTTGGAATATTTTTTACTCTTAGTAAAGCCCAAATTGGATAGGAAGTTGTCAATTCTACCGTACCATGTCCTGGTTTCCTATTTCAAAATGTACAAGGATTTCCTCAATTTACACACATGAGTATCCCTCTCATGTGTCTCAAAACTGAGTGGCTTCTACACATACACTTCCTCTTCCACTACACCATTCAAGAAAGCAGCCTTGACATCCATCTGGTGTATCTTCCATTTTGATAACTATAGCCAGAGCAAGTACCAATCTGATGGAAGTGTATCTGGATGTAGGTGCAAAAGTCTCTTCATAATCTATTTCTTCTTTCTAGAAGAATCCACAAGCCACAAATATTTCTTTATACTTCTCTATGCTACCATCTGCAGCATGCTTGATCTTGTAGATCTACTTGGAAGTCAGAACAGGATTCCCCTCTGGTCTTGGGACAACATCCAGACATCATTCTTCATGATTGACTAGTACTACTTGATCATAGCATCCTTCGATTCTTTCTTCTCTGCCACTTCTTCATAGTTGGAAGGTTCTTTATCAATGATGTCGCATAATAGTGCTACATAACCGTAGTAGGAATTGGTTCTTTTCCTCTCTCTGTGCATTTCTTCAGGAACCCCATATCTTTCTGCACCTTGGATAGCCTCTTGTATTCATGCGCATTTCATCTTGTGATTATTCTTCTCCTGGGGTGGATCTATAGGTTCCTAGGGCTCTTCTATTTCTCGATCTTCTTCTTGAGTTGCATCATTCATATTTGTATCTTGAATCCTAGGTTCTTCTAGTTCTTCAGGGTCTTCAGTAGGATTCTTTCTGGATTTGTTGTAAGCTGAGTCTTCATCGCATGTTACATATTTTCTGATGTCGACATTTTTGAATCCTAGGAAGTATATTCTGTAAGCCTTCAAGATTTCACTATATCCCACAAATATACGCTTATTTCTTGAAGGATCTAATTTTGTCATCTTTTCTTTTGGAATGTGTATGTATAGTCGAAAACCAAATATTCTGAGATGATTGACTTCTGGTTTCTTTCCTAGAAATACTTCTTTAGGTGTCTTGTTCTCAAGTACTCTATGCGGAGTACGGTTCTATACATACACAGTTTTTCTAGCAGCTTCTGCCCATAGATGTATGGGAAGATCTTGATCATGAAGCATTTCCCTTGCAACTTCCATAATCGTTCTATTATTCCTTTCTACAACCCCATTCTGTTGTGGATTATATGGAGTGGTTAACTCCCTCTTAATCCCTGAATCTCTACATAATTCTTTGAATTCATTTGATGTGAATTATCCTCCATTTTTTGATCGCAGGGTCTTGGTTTTATTTTCTATGTGGTTCTTGATCAAGACTTCGAGTTCTTTGAACTTTCTCAATACTTGATCTTTTTTCTTCAAGAAGTATATCCATGTCTTCCTAGAAAAATCATCAATGAAAGAAACATAATGTACATACCCACTCAATGAACTGGATGACATCGGACCGCATACGTCAGAGTGGATGATTTCCAAGATTCCTTTTTCCTTACTCTCGCTACTTGGAAATGTCTTCTTTGTGTTCTTTCCTTTCACATATCCTTTGCAAACACCTTCATGCTTTGTCTATATTTATGGAAGACTTAAACATATTTTCTTGCAAGTGGTAGTGCTCTATAGTGCACAGGTGCAAGCCTTCTATGCCAAAGTTCATTTGGCTCTATTGAGTCATGGACCAAGGCTTGTTCTGGTTGGCCCTTTCACTTGTATAAGCCTCCCTGTTGCTCTCCAATCACTACTGAATCATCTATAGTCTTTCCATTTGGCCTCATAAGGACTTAGCCATCTACAAATGCAACCCTTATGCCTTTTGCATCTAATGCAGAGATGGGGAGGAGGTTCTTATTTAGTACTGGTACAAACAATACATCCTTCATATTCATAGAATTTCCAAATTCTAGCTTATAGGAGGACTCACCACTACCTTTTATTGGATACTGGTAATCATCCCCAAGTTTCACTTTATGGGGTGACTCATGCTCGGATAGTTTCACAAATTATTCTTCAAATCCCGTCATATTCTTGGAAGCCCCACTATCTATAATCCAATGATTGCTCCCATGTGTGATGGTTCGCGTGAGAGAAGAAATAAAAATATACTCTTCATCACTTGAAGAATCTTCACTTTCTTGTTTGAATCTCTTCTTAGAAGATTCATCATCCTCTGTAGTATGATCATGATATCTTCTTTTATAGTTCTTCTTCTTTTGGGAGCCACTTTTGTTTCAGGGATAGTTTCTCCAGATGTGTCCTTTCCCATCGGATGTAAAACATCTGATACTAGATATATATCTGTTACATCTTCATGGTTGTATTTCTAGTGAGAGTGCTTACCTTTGTGATGATGATGGCCCATTCTTCTTTTCTTGGAGTGTAATGTGAGAGCTTAATGTTCACTTCCCATATTTTCTTCTCAGGCTACTATTTAAGCTTCTTCTTGTGAGAATTCCTCCCAGAGTCTACTAAAGGTGACTATTTTTCTTCTAGCACAAATTCCTTGAATGAAGGAGTCCCAAGACCTAGGGAGACCATTCAAGGTGGTCATCACAATTTTTGCATTCTCTACTTCTTCATCCACTGCTTCAAGTTGTTCTTTGATCTGGGAGACCATTGTAAAGTATGAATGTATGGTCTCCACATTTTGGATCTCGACATTCTTCAACTAGTTCCTCAAAGTCATCTTCTGGTTTATGTTCTCCCCTTCAACTAGCTTGGTCAAGGCATCAAAAATTTCTTTAGGTGTCTTTAGGGAGGACACCTATGGTATGAGGTGATCCTTGATTTAATCAGCAATAATCATTTTATCCATGACCAATTTATTTTTGTGTAAGGCCTTAGCCTCATCTCCCTCTGAAACTGGAACTTCTTGACTGATGTAAGAGTCCAACTCATTTTCTTCCAGGACCAGGAAGATCCTATACTTCCAAGCTCGGAAGCTGTCATCTTCCTCAAGCTTTTCATAAAGATTGGTGTGATGAGTGTTGAGCCGAATTAATGTCGTTTTAATTCCATTGTAGTATTTTCACAACCGTTTAATTTGTCAATTGAAGGTTTGTAATATTACAAAGCACATGCAAAGTATATGCAGGATTGAAGCAAAATTAATCTAATCTAATCCCCCATGAAACTAAGTCTAATATAATCTAACATCCCTTAAGCTGAAACAAGCAATTGTTAATATAATGCTGGAAGCTGAAACACACAATATAGAATAAATTGTATAAAAGAAAGACAACATATGAAGAGCAACAAGAAAACACATGTGAGCTCACATTAACCATAAAGCAATCTTAAATTAAATCACGAGAATCAATCATAAATCATGAAAGCATCAAACTAAGATTATGAACAAAAGACAAGAATTCACTTCTCCATATTACAAAGTCAAGACTAACTTCTACAATCTACTATCTACCTAATATTATCTCATATTAATCAAGATTCTAGATTAATGAAATGAAGAGAGAGGACTCTCTTTTATACATGAAGGAGATAACCATCTCATAATGAGAGATCCATTATTCTCTTAACCACTCTCAACTAATTTCCTATTATTACAAGATATGATCCCTTCAAATCCTCCACATGTCTCTCACAAATTCTCCACATCTCTCTCATAAATCCAAGATAAGATATTCCAACCAAATCTTCATCATCTTCTAATTAGAATTAGCCTCAATAATTATCTCCTTGAAATGGTGGAGGAGATATTAAAGAAGTATTTTCTTTGCATTAATCCCTCACATATTCCTACACATTACAAATCTCATCCATACTTGAGATATTAGTGAAAAACATGTTAATTTCTAACATTTTAATCATAAATTCACTTATAATACTAAAATGAATAAAGTGGAAATACTAAGGTGAAATCCACATATATGTATGGAAATGGTATGATATAAGGTTAATGGGACGATGAAATGTGAGGAATAGTAGAAGATAAAGTGGATGAAAATATGACATTTTCGAGTCTCAACGTACTCCCCAACCGATGTTGTTACATGTCCTCATGCAACCGTGTATGGATCTTCTCAAGAAATTTTGGCATCTAAACTTGGCTTGACTGATGATGACTTTCTTAACAATGAATGTTTCGAAGGTGTGAAATACATGAGTAACAACTGGGATTTCCTTATGGTTGGCTCTTGTGTGACAAACATGAATAGAAAGAATGTTGGTTCTTGTGTTAACAACATTCATTTCATGATGTGAAATGCATGAATAATAGCTGACATTTTCCTTATGGTTGGTTCTTGTGTGACAACCATGAATATCAAGAATGTTGGTTCTTGTGTTAACAACATTCATTTCATCATATGTTTTCTAGGTACATAATAATTTAACCATACACTCACTTGAAATGATAAGCTATTAATGTGCATAGAAAATATCTTTGTGCATAAGAAAGCCTTTTCTTTATCTTTATGAATCCTGCCAATATGTATATCAATGTGTATGCAGCAAATTGCAATAGAGTATTTGTCGGAAAAGAAATGCTGGTGGATGGTAAATGAGATGAAAAATGGGTGATGGTGGTGAAAAAATGGAATGATAGTAGTGAGTATGTATTGAATATAGTTCCCCCTCCCCAACTGATGTGGTTGCATGTCCTCATGCAACCTAGCATGGGCTATGAAAGAAATGGAGCATGGTGAGGGAATTTTCCAAATTATTCATTGCTAGCATGTAAGGAATTGCAAGATTAAAGTTTAGAAAACAACAGAACCCCACTTACCCAAAAAGTAGATGAATTATGCAATATGAATGTAGATGATTCCGTTGGATCGTGGAATGTGTCACTGTAACTACAGATGTAACTACTGGATCATGGGCATTGAAGGAATCAGAACTGCTATTGCTGAATCATGGAGAATGTGTCACGACTATAGGATAAAAATGTAACTGTAAATGTTGTTGCAGTTGTATTTGCTGGAACTGCTGTAATGCGAAGTGGAGGAATCTAAACTACTGCTGATAAATAATGGAAAATGTGGAAGGCAGAAAGTGGAACTGTGGTACACTCATAGATATGAAGTCATGTTTCTACAACTGCTGATGGAGTATTGAGAAATAATGTATAGTATTCACTTGTTACAAAACCCGATGGTACAATTCTATTCATGTGAATAAATGTGTCGATGTCGAGCATGAAAATAATTCATTGGACTACCGACCATTGATGAATGTCATTAACCAATGTGAGGTAACTCACCAGTGATGTCAATGAGTGCCAAGGTACTCAAGTACATCTTGCGAAGTGTGAATAGATGTGCTGATGTCGAGCCACTTGTAAGATATGACGATCAAGGGACATTGATGAATTCCCATGATTGTCAGCGAGAGAACTTGCCATAAAGGCATGTAAGCCTTCAGGTACTCAAAATGAACTATAGTCTATATCTTAGATAAGGTACTCAGGTTGATGGGGAAGACTTGTCGAAAGGTGGGCCTTAAGAAATCTGACATCAGTCAACGTGACTTGGTAGAAAAAGATTGGTAGGAATATAAGTGAAAAGATCTTAGAGTCAAGCAGTGGATATGGAAAGGCCATGTAGTCATAGAAAAGGGAGTTGGTTTTATTTAGAAGGAAAAATGGAAAGGAAAAAGAGGGAAAAATGAACTGAAAAAGATGAATGGATGTATGCAATTCAGAAAGACAAGCGTGTGTGGAGTCATGATAGTTAAGGCAATGAAATAGTGGACTCCGATATGGATGATTAATGTTCCTTGAAGGAGAAATGTGGGTAAACATTCATGACACAAATGTGTTTATGAATGGTTTCTACTGTTCATAATTTTTATGATGAGTAAAGGCTCCTTCAATTTGTCTATCAAAGCATGCTTTTCAAAGGTTTTGTCATTCTTGAAAAATCACCTTAGCAATAAAATGCGATTGTATTTGAACCTGAAACAAAACATAGTATAGATTCCTGCATGAAACTTAGTAGTGAATATGTATTGAATATAGTTTCCCCTCCCCAACTAATCTACTTGCATGCCCTCGTGCAACCTAGCATGAAACTTGTGAGAAGTTTGTAAAAGAAAACATATCACGCGGAAAGAAGTACATAAGCTACAAAGAAAATGTTAGAAATAAAATGTGTTATACATGTTTCTGTTGTGCTCCTGGTTCGTCATTTGATTGTTGCTTGAAGTGACTTGAAGAAAATCATTTTAGCGTTAATCATAAAAGCAATTCCAGGAAAAATGAAAATGTTTCTTTGCAACTTTATTTTTGTTTTGGTTGTTTTTATTTTTTAACTTTTTGTGATTTTTATATATATTTTTATTTTTATTTTTATTTTCTTTTACAAAATTTATTTTTTATTGATTTCGTTTTATAAAACGATAGAAATAATTTTTATAATTTTTAATATTTTTCTTGTTTTTATTTTTATTTTTACAACACACAAATAAAAATGGAAAAAACACTCAATATTAAATTTACCCGATTTGCATTCTTGGGCATTCAGCATTAATGTCTCGGATCTTTAACACAACATTCAAAATTTAAAAATTTTAATAGCTGTAACAGCCAACTGCAACAAGCGGCTGCAACAACTAGTTGCAGCAACGAGCTGCAACACCCAGCTTCAACAACTAGCTATGATAGCTAGCTGCAACACTCGGCTGTGACAACCAGCTACAACAACCGACAGCAACACCTGGTTTCAACACTCAACTTCAATAACCAGCTGCAACACCCGACTATGACAGCCAACTACAACAACCGGCTACGACAACTAGCTGCAACATCTAGCTACGACAACCACCAATAGCTATTACAACTAGCTGTAGTAATCATGTAGGTTTTGAGTTGAGTTTTTAATTGAGTTTTAAGTGTCTTCTATCATTTTTGAGATGATCAGAGTTGTACATTGTCAAAATATAATTGAATATACAATTCTCTGGATAGGTGATTTCTATTGAAAAAAACTATGGGAGGCGCAGAGCCACTTTGATTCATGAAACCTGCGGGCAATTTACACAATAAATTTTGCATAAATCATACTCAAATGTAAAATACATGCATACCTACCCTATGAGTATCCATTTGGTACTTTCCATGGTTCTGAGTTATCCTGTTTATTTTCTATCGTCTATGCAGTCATTCCTCGCATTCCTCCTTTTTGTGGTGTTAAGACCAGTGCACTTGCTTCTACTATCATAATTTCTCTCACAACATAATCATTAACATCCACATAAAACAATTGCGTCATTATCTGGAAAATAGATATTTAAACCAGCAAGGATAATTTATTGGGATGATACAAGAATATGTTGTCATTAATTTTTCCTGACAATTGTGCATAGTATGAGTTTTTCGACTAGACCTGCATTATCGTGCATCTTTAGATATTCCACTTAACACACATGCATATGTCAATTAAAATCAAATGCATCACCTAAGCTTGGGAGGAGGTTTTCCCATGAGAGGACATCTATTCTTAAGAAACATCATTTGGACCTTTTGCATGGTAAGTTCTACTAATCTTTTATTTGCAGGAAGTTTACATGAAAATAACAATTTAAAAGTTTCATTTGCAGACAAGTTTACATGAAAATAACAATTTAACATCATTTCCAAATTTACTGTATTTTACATGTGCTAAAACAAAATTACCAAATAATAGATTCCCACAGTTCCGTCACATAGAGCATTTCCTCTTATCTGTCACCCATTACTCCTACATTATGTTGGATAAGAAGGAAAATGAATTTCTTCAATTGTGTAGGTGTTACTTCAGTGAATCAAGTGATTTCTGATACATTGACAGTTCTTTTGAGAATGGGTCCATTGCATACTTTCAACAAATAATGAAAAGAATAAAATAACTCATGCAAAAGTTATCAATATCAATAACCACAATAATATGTGAGTAGAACTTCGTCGAAGAATTTAATATGGGATGGCACAACTATTCTGGAGTTTCAATGGAATACTATGGCAGCAACAACACTTGATTCTACTCACAGAATCTATCTTTGATCCCAATTTGTGAAGATACAATAGCTTCAATGGATAAGCTAGCATTATCTTCCAATTATGAAATTGACAAGCTCCAATAGTTTTTCAAATGTCGGTGATTTACATGCCCACTCCCACAAGAGACTCATATCTCATCTGTGATATTTGTGACAGATACAAGACTATTCCTTCAATTAAAAACAAATTCAACTCATTATTTTCTAATGAGTTTGACTGTGTATCTTCCATATTGAAAATCGGCCATCCCGAAATCTGGCATTTTCATCTTCAGAAAAATGTGAACTGCTTCCAAAACAAGTATAAGTTTCACAATCCGCCCATAATTCATCAAAATGAGACCATTCTGCACAAAACCCATGTGGCGGATTTTTTAAATTCATCACGGTTTACTCACAAATTTCAGCTGGAGTTGACATTTCACAAATAGACGTCAATTGACAGAAAATTTTGGATTGATAATTTCTCATTGCATTTGTGAGTTGGGGCTTCTCAAATAAATGAGATCGAAGACTAGCTAGTGAAGGGTGAATGGAATTAACACACAATCAACCGATAAGTGGGGTTTTAGTTTTGCAACCACCCGCAGGAATATCTCTTTATTCAGTTGAACGCACAATTCTTAGGATTGGATCCCGTATGGAAGACATGAAGAGATAAATATTGATCGTATAAAATAAATGATTATTAGTGTTGCAACCATACTAGTCAGAACTTCCCTTACACTAAAAACCATTAGCCAGGGAGCCGACAGATTTAAATCTATAGATGCATGTTGTGTATTTTTAATCAAAACTTATGCAGGGCGTAGTATCTCTCTATCAACAACTGCCTAGGATTCTAGTTTTAGAATTGAAGCTTATTTTGAACACTAGAATCTCAGGAGCATGTTTCGGCTTTTAAAATATCCAAAAAGATAAGAGTTATGTTTTACGTTGTCACACTTAGATTCACATCTGTCAGCAAGCTAGGAATGATCATAGGTTGGTTGTTGGGGTCGGTTTAGTTTCTAGACTGTGGTTCATTCAAAAAACTCACACTTATTGTTAAGATTCGAGCAAAGATTAAATCGACCGAGACAAAAAAAAGTTGCGGTAGTAAATTGGAATGAGAAGGGTTTTCACAATGTTAATAATGTAATTCAATCAATCCCAATCACAGTTTCAACTTTTATTATTATATATTTTTTTTCTTGGCCTAATCTAGACAATGCGCGTTTAAACATGCAGATCTAAATTGTTATTATCATGTTGTTTCATTATTGTTGTAGGATGTTATTTAGATCGAAAGATCTTTTTGAGGAATTGCAAGTGGATAGAGTGTGCAAATACATAAAATTTGAGAAATGGTTTAGCATAGGCATTATTGTAGAGTTTATTTTCAGGCAGTTATAGGATGAAGGATGAAGTGTTGGTAATAACTCCCGATTCAATGTATTACATAGCCAAATGCAAATATTTATACATTACAATGTGGTGGTTGAGAACCAGCCGTTTCATCTTCCTATGCATCTATTCATATTCCTATTTATTATTTATTTACAATAATCCCTAACGGATTATATTCTAACAATCCCCCTCTTAATTCGAAGGGGTGTTCGTAATTCCGAGCATGTTTCTGAATCTTTCAAACTTTTCTCGTCCAAGTGCTTTGGTGAAGATGTCTGCAACTTGATCATTTGTGGAACAATGTCAAAGATGGACTGTCTTGGCCTCTACATGATGTCGAATCAAATGATACTTTGTGTTGATGTGTTTGGTTCGATCATGGAATCTAGGATTCTTAGCCAGCTTGATTGCAGAAGTATTGTCGACCAACAATGGAGTGGAGTTCTCTTGTTTTTCTTGCAAATCTTCAAGTATCTTCCTGAGCCATACTATTTCTTTCGTTGCTTCAGCTGCAGCCACATATTCTGCTTCTGTTGTTGAATCTGTTGGAACTGACTGTTTGTGTGATCTCCATGAAACAGCTGCTGATCCAAGACTCATAGTGTATCCAGAAGTTGATACTCCTGTCTCCTTATCACC
>LPNX011093682.1:39624-231192 GCA_001517045.1 Pseudotsuga menziesii | reverse complement strand
GCTGAGACATGAAGACATTCTCTTTCAAGTCTCCATTCAAGAAAGAAGTCTTCACATCCATTTGATGAACTTTCCACCCTTTCTGAGAAGCTAAAGAGAGTAAGGTACATATGGTAGCCCATTTTGCTGTAGGAGAAAATGTTTCTTCATAGTCAATTCCTTCTTTCTGTGCATAGCCTTTTGCTAAAAGCCTCGCTTTGTGCTTGTCAAGTGAGCCATCTGATTTGTATTTGTTCTTGTACACCCACTTGTAGCCAATTGGTTTGGTTCCGACTGGAGGGTCAACCAGCTTCCAAGTTCCATTCTTTATGAGTGCATCATACTCATTTTGCATAGCTTCTTTCCACTCAACACGAGTAGAAGCTTCTTCAAAGGAAGTTGGTTCAAGGTTAGCAGATAAATTAAATTCACAATCAAATGATACATCCATGTCATCACCTGAATTATCTGCTCCTTCTCCATGTCTATTCGAACTTCTCGTTCCCGTCTTTCCAACTTCATCTGGATGGACACTTTCAAGTGTCTTTGTGGCCCATTTAGGAATCTTCCATGATGGTCCTGGTTGATCATCTAGTGGTGCTTCATCATTGATTGAGATTCTTTCAATTCTCTCAATCATATCATCCAGTTGAACCTCTTGTTCAAGTGAAGTAGCAGGAACTTCTTCATGCGGCGGAGTTGGTGCTTCATATGGAAATTCCAAAGGTTGATCCAGAATAGGAATCCCCCCTTCAAGATTTGGAATTTCTTATTCATTTTCATAATAGTTCTTTGGATGAGGATAATTTTCCAGATGATCAAGCTGTCTCTCAATGGACTGGTCATTTTTATTAGTTTCAAGAAAAATGACATCTTTGGAAATAACAAATTTCTTGTTTACCTCATCATACAAATGGTATTCCTTGGAGTATTCTTCGTACCCCAGGAAAATGCACTTTCTGCTACGAGCACCAAGCTTGTTTCTTTGCTCCTTCAGAATCAAGGCATAACAGGTGGAACCAAAAACTCTGAGATGCCTGACTGAAGGGAGATGGCCAAACCACATTTCATGTGGAGTCTTGTTATCAAGTGCATTTGATGGACTTCTATTTCTCAAATATGTTGCACATTTTACTGCATCACCCCAAAACATTAGTTTTACATTTTTGAAAAACATCATTGAGCGAACCATATTCATTATGGTTCTATTCATTCTCTCTGCTACACCGTTTTGTTGAGGATTGTAGGGAACGGTAGTCTAATGTGCAATTCCATGTTGACGAAGATAAGCTTCAAAAGCATTTGAAGTGTATTCTTTTCCATTATCAGTACGAAGTGTACCAATTTTTGATTGTGCTTGTTTTTCAATCAATGCATGAAAGTCTTTGAATGTTTGAAATGCTTCTGATTTTGTCTTTAAACAGTATGCCCAACACATTCTTGAGTAGTCATCAACAAATGTCATAAAATACTTATTCCCATTTGCTGAAGGAGTTGGCATTGGGCCACATAAATCAGAATGCACTAGTTCTAATTTCCTACTTGCTCTGAAATTAGATTCATGGAATGGCAGCTTACTATGTTTCCCTAAAATACATGCATCACATTTATTCTTCTCTTTAGGAATGGTGGGCAAGCCAAATACACCATTCTTTCTCAACAAACGAAGACTGTTATAATTTAGATGACCAAATCTTGCATGCCACAATGAACTAGATGACATATTACCTTCTCCATGCTGAGAGAGGTAGGCATAGTTTTGAAATCTTGCGGATGAACCCTTGAGCTTCAGCATCTTTCCATCTTCATATCCAATCATGATGACTTGGTTGTCAAAGGACTTTCTTATTTCAACGATTCCATCAAACATGTGGATGGAATCGCCTTGCTATCGAATCTCCACCAAGGATAGCATGCTCCTCTGCAACTCTGGAAGATAGAGAACGTTCTTCAACAAGAAATCATGGAATCCAGGAATCTTCAGTCGAATGGTGCCCATTCCCTTTGGTTTAATACTTGAATTATCTGCAAAGTAAACTATGCCATCTATTGTTTCATTCACTTCTTCAAAACAGACTTTTCTAAATGTCATGTGTGATGTTGCACCAGTATCAAGTAGCCAACAATATTTGTAAGATGAAAGAGAAGTCATTTCATTAAATCCAAGATTACAATGTGCAACAATACAAGAATTAGAAGATTTACTAGTATCTTGGTCATCTTTCTTCTGGTTGTGCTTGTCTTTGATGGAATCCCATCAAGCCCAACACTGATCTGATGTGTGCCCAGTCTTTCTGCAATGCTTGCACTGCAACTTTTATCTTTTGCTTCTACCCCCTCTGCCTCTGAAATTTCTTCTTCCTTGTCCTCTCTCTTTGCCGCAATCTCCCTTGGAAGGGTCTTTGTATTGGTCTTTGCCATCTAGGGCAGCACCAATACTAGATGCCAAAGAGAGCATCTTTACAAGTGTTAGTGTAATTTACAATAATAAACTTGATATGACAAAGAGAAAAACAATAACCTTGCAGGTCTACAGTCTCTGCCAAGGTGATTTACAGAGGTGATGGTGAGGGAGAGGCACAACTCTCAAAGAAACACAGGATTAGAATTCTTTCAACACATCTCCATGTAATTTACTTTAGAGTGTTGTTTACATGGACAATTCTAATCTTCATATGAAAAATTACAATGATACCTCAATCATAACTGTAACTTGCCATTGTGATTGTCTAAATGATGTGGATCTGGTTCTGCAACTTTTCTTCTTTTGGAGCAGCTATAGCAACAGCTGCAAGCTTGCTTAGACCACTCATGAATCCTTTTTGGAAATTCAATACGGTCGACCAACTGCAACTTTTCTTCACAATATAATTTATTTTGTGCACCAGCAATCTTTGCAATGATTTCTTGTAAGAAAAACCCTATTTAAATCCATTAAAATGCACAGACAGAATGCCAATAATCACTATAGGGTTTCTGGTTTTGCAGTCTATTGCAACAAATAGGCTTACAATGTTGTGAACAAATTTTCTACAACCTCCAAGATTTTGAAAAGCTTATAACAATCTCCTTAAAAATATAGTAATCACTCAATGAGAATAAACAAATACTTGTAGAATTTACCAACGCACAGAAATTAGGGCATAAATGAGGTTTTATGCACTTCCAAGCAATAGACTCGGTAGACACACCAGATGCACCAGACTTTGCAGCTCATATATGGTGGAGTTACAAGCAGAGAAATAGGCTGTTTTCACAATGGAGAATACAATTTTTCAAGATATATCAACGCAACATACATTATTTCTCAGTCACTCTCCATGCAGTTGATAGGGCAGACTATAATCAACATGCAGTATTCAATGGTGATGTTCACACAGCATGTATGCAGTCTGCAGGAAGCTAGCTCAACGCATATACTCAGCTCCAGTATTGCATTACAGTCTCATCTCTAGCGCAGCCTTCAACGTGACTTCAGCACAGCTTCATGCAAATCAAAACGCAGCATTAAAATGATACACCAGCACAATCTCTCCATGCATCTTTTCAATCTCCACGCTGGTCTTCACACTGGTAGCAATTTCAACGGTGCACAGTGTTAATGCAGGCAATAATCACCACTGATAGGTATTATACCATGCAGCATCATCTCGCAACTTCCATATTCATGATACTCCACAGGAGCAGGTCGCAGAACTTCATTATTTCTACAGCGCATACATTCAAAACTCTCCAACGCATACATTAATAATTCCAGCACATACATTAACAAGTCTCCAATGCATACATTATTAATACAGTAGACAACTCTAGCAATGAGAGTGTTTATTCCTAGCCAATAGCAAAAAAAAAATAGACCGTCTAAAGAGTCCGAAATCGGAGCAGGCTCACAACAACAAGAGCCACAAACCACGAAATCTCAGTGAATACGTGAGACGCAGCAGTGGGAACAGCATTCAAGATGCTGGGATTGAACAGAGAAACGGAGGAGACCAAAGCTTCAATGTTGATTGCAAGCATCTCTAACGCAGGCTATCTCCAATCCATGCTCAACGTAGTAATACTAGATGATAATAATCTTGCTTCTATGCTGCAGCAGTAATATCCAGAGCCCAGAGGTCGCTCCCAAAAACACATGATATATACTCAACAACGCAGTCACAACTATATCGCAGCATAAATTAGGGTTTCACGTGGAACTGAATTCAGATCTTTTGTAATGTTTAGAGCTGGTGATGAGGGAACATCCTAATGAGAATCGACTTCTTGTGGGAAGAATCCTTTATCCAAAATGATTCTAGCGGGATGGATACTGCCGGACTTATTTGATATCAAGTCTATGGCTCTGGAAAGAACTTATCATTCGTGGCTTTCATTCAATATCCACAAAACAATGTACAGACTCCTCATAACGTAGTGGTGCAGTCTCAAACTTTAGCACATTCCTGTTACACCAGCGTGTAGCTGTGGAGCTGTAAGCTGAGTGGAATTTTTGCATAGAAGATACGGTGCCAGCAGCGATGGGGAATGAAGAGGCAGCCAGCAAAAAATTAGGGTTATGTATTGTTCAAAATTTTTAGCAGAGAATAAACGCAAGCAGAGGGAGGAGTAAGGCACACTGCATGCGACTCGACTGGCAGACTGATGGAGCAGTCTGGCAATGGACTAGCAAGCAGAATGCTAGGAATGGGCAGACTGGCAACATGCAAGAGTTATGGCAGGCAGGCAGCCAGGCTCTGATACCACTTGTTGGTAATAACTCCCGATTCGATGTATTACATAGCCAAATGCAAATATTTATACATTACAATGTGGTGGTTGAGAACCAGCCGTTTCATCTTCCTATGCATCTATTCATATTCCTATTTATTATTTATTTACAATAATCCCTAACGGATTATATTCTAACATGAAGGAAAAAAGATGGCTCTGACTCCAACCAGAAAAGAGCCAAATTGAAATGGAGTTCGAGTGGCCAAAACCGTCAAATAAAGTTAACAAACATGAAATTATGTGCACGCAAACAAGAACTGAATCAAACTGAGAGTAAAAAAATGAGAATATCGCATGCCTAGTATTGTTTTAGGGTTGTTTCGTCTGTTATGTTTCAACTGCTATTTCGGCTTGGAGATGCGTTGTTTCAGCTTGGAGGTATACTTGCAGCTACTATTTCAGCATAGAAAAACTCGGTTTTGTTTTTATTCACCTAATGTGTTAATTGTGTTTATTTTGCAAGTTGAGGATGGAACACAGAAATTTTCTGCATTAAAATTCTTTTATTAGTTTCTAATAAAAACTAAACTTAAAAAAAATGTGAAACAAAAATAATTTTTTTATTTATTTTTTATTAACAAATGGAAATAATTGATTTACAAATTAAAGATGAAACCGATTAAGAATGTTGCAAAACATTAATTATTCATTACAACTTACGTGTTTCAGTTGGAAAAGTGTGTTTCATCCTATTTTGCAAACTTAGAAAAAACAATTATGAGCAAATGGAACAAATTGCACACGAAAAATAGATTAGGCAAAAAAAAATTCATTTGTCAACAATAAAAATTCTTCCTAAAATCAATTTAGTCATCCTATTTCTGATCCTCGTGATCACACAAAGCGCGGAGGAGAGCATACTTATTGTTGGCGAAAGCAAAAACCAAAAATAAAATCCTACCTACTCTATGCTAATTGGAATTTAGAAAATAGTTACGTGTAGTTAAATATCCAATGTAGCCATTCACGTAACAATAATAAGAATATGTTCAGTGTTAATATTGCAAATAAAACATAAGGATAAACATAATTGTGTGAAATTAATTGTTGTGACTCTGAATTATCTAGAAAAAAAAATAAAATTGTTCTAACCTAGTACTTGCTTGAAACCATCATTTGATGGGGCTTTCCTAGGCATAGTTTTCACTCCTCAGATCATGCTGCAACTCCTTGTGTTTCTCCTCGATCTCCTGTTCGCATGATTGTTCTCCATCAAATGTGCATGATTCTTTGTATGCTAATTCTTCATCTATTTCTTGAGGAGTAATTAAGCTCTCGGCTGCTGTCAGGATCTCCTCTTCGAGAGAAGAGGAGATCTCTACTTTCGAAAGGATCTGAGTGAGTTGTTCCATGTTTACACTCATTGTTAAATCATTTTCAAAAAGGGATTCTTACAACACCCAAATCTAAATGAAAAATTTAAATAAACACTCTTGCTGAAACAAATCAAAAAAACACCATGTACATAAAACAATTACTCTTCATAGTTGCAAAAAAAACACACTTGTTGAAATCGAAATTCACAATTGCAGAATTGAAACACTCATTGCAAAAATTGAAATTCACTCATTGCAGAAATTAAAATTCACACTCAACTATACATTTGCATAAAAAATAAAACTAAACTTCAATCCATCATGCTTTCCCGACAATCACGCCAAAATGTTGATCCGAATTAATGTCATTTTAATTCCGTTGTAGTATTTTCTCAACCGTTTAATTTGTCAATCCGAGGTTCGTAGGATTATGAATCACATGCAAAGTATATGGAGGACTGAAGCAAAATTAAGCTAATCTAACCCCCTATGAAACTAAGTCTAATCTAATCTAACCCCCCTTAAGCTGAAACAAGCAATTGATAATCTAATGCTCGAAGCTGAAACACACAACTAAAAGTAAATTGTATAAAAGAAAGACAATAGATGAAGAGCAACAAGACAACACATGTGATATCACATTAACCATAAAGAAATCTTAAATTACGTCACAAGAATCAATCATAAATCATGAAAGCATCAAACTAAGATATGAAAAAAATCTAGGAATTCCCTTCTCCATATTACAAAGTCAAGACTAACTTCTACATTCTAATATCTACTAAGATTATCTCAGATTAATAAAGATTCTAAATTAATGAAATGAAGAGAGAGCACTCTCTTTCATACATGAAGGAGATAACCATATCATAATGAGAGATCCATTATTCTCTCAACCACTCTCAACTAATTTCCTATTATTACAATATATGATCCATCCACATGTCTGTCACAAATTATCCACATGTCTCTCATAAATCAAGGATAAGATATGACAACCAAATCTTTATGATATTGTCATTAGAATTAGCTTGAAGAATTATCTTCTTGAAATGGTGGAGGAGATATTCAAGAAGTATTTTCTTTGCATTAATCCCTCACATATCCCTACACATTACAAATCTCATCCATACTTGAGATATTAGTGAAAAACATGTTAATTACTAACATTTTAATCATAAATTCACTTATAATACTAAAATGAATAAAGTAGAAATAATAAGGTGAAACCCACATATATGTATGGAAATGGTATGATAAAAGGTTAATGGGACGATGAAATGTGAGGAATAGCGGAACATAAAGTGGATGAAAATATGACATTTTGGAGTCTCAACATACTCCCCAACTGAACTTGTTGCATGTCCTCATGCAATCGTGTATGCATCTTCTCAAGAGCTTTTGGCATCTAAAATTGTCTTTGATGAATGATGTCTTTTTTAATAATGAATGTTTCCAAGGTGTAAAATACATGAGTAACAACTGGCATTTCCTTATGGTTGGTTCTTGTGTGACAACCATGAATATAAAGAATCTTGGTTCTTGTGTTAAAAACATTTATTTCATGATGTTAAATGCATGAGTAACAACTGACATTTTCTTTATGGTCGGTTCTTATGTGACAACCATGAATATAAAGAATGTTGGTTCTTGTGTTAACAACATTCATTTCGTCATCTGTTTTCTAGTTGCATAATAAATTTAACCATACACTCAGTGGAAATGATAAGCTATGAATGTGCATAGAAAAAATCATTATGCATAAGAAATCCTTTTCTATATCTTTATGAATCCTACCAATATGTATATCAATGTGTATGAAAAAAATTGCGATAGAGGATTTGTCAGAAAACAAATGCTAGTGGATGGTAAATGAGATGAAAAATGGGTGATGGTGGTGAAAAAATGGAATGATAGTAGTGAGTATGTATTGAATATAGTTCCCCCTCCCCAACTGATGTTGTTGCATGTACTCATGCAACCTAGCATGGGATGTGAAAGAAATGGAGCATGGTGATGGAATTTTCCAAATTATTCATTTCTAGCATGTAAGGAATTGCATGATTAAAGTTTAGAAAACAACATACCCCCACTTACCAAAAAAGTATATGAACGATGCAATAGGAATGTAAATGATGCCACTAGATCATGGAATGTGTCACTGCTACTATGGTTGTAACTGTTGGATCGTGGGTAGTGAAGGAATCAGAACAGCTACTACTGAATCATGGACAATATGTCACTACTGTAGGATAAAAATGTAACTGTAAATTCTGTTGCAGCTGTAATTGCTAGAACTGATGTAATGTCAAGTGGAGGAATATGAACTGCTGCAGATAAATAATGGGAAATGTGGAAGGTAGAAAGTGGAACTGTGGTACACTCAAATATTTGAGGTCATGTTTCTACAACTGCTGATGGAGTCATGAGAAAGAATGTATAGTCTTCACCTGCTACAAAACCCGATGTTACAATTCTAGTCATGTGGATAAATGTGTCAATGTTGGGCATGAAAAGAATTCATTGGACTACTGACCATTGATGAATGTCATTAACCAATGCGAGGCAACTCATTGGTGATGTCAATGAGTGCCAAGGTACCCGAGTACATCTTGCGATGTGCGAATAGATGTGTTGATGTCGAGCCACTTGTAAGATATGAAAATCAAGGGACATTGATGAATTCCCATGATTGTCAGTGAGAGAACTTGCAATCAAGGCATGGAAGCCTCCAGATACTCAAAATGAATTTTAGTCTATATCCCAAATAAGGTACTCACGTCGATAAGGAAAGACTTGTCGAAAGGTGGGCCTTAAGAAATCGGACATCGGTCACACGCGAGTTGGTACAAATAGTGGACTTCGATATGGATGATTAATGTTCCTTGAATGATAAATGTGCGTAAACATTCATGACACAAATGTTTTTGTGAATGGTTTCTCTGTAACAGTAAACACCATAATGTTTATGATGAGTAATGACTCCTTCAAGCTGTCTATCAAAGCATGTTTTTCAAAGGTTTTGTCATTCTTGAAAAATCACCTTAGCAACAAAATGCGATTGTCTTTGAACCTGAAACAAAACTTAGTACAGATTCCTGCATGAAACTTAGTAGTGAATATGTATTGAATATAGTTTCCCATCCCCAACTAATCTGGTTGCATGTCCTCGTGCAACCTAGCATGAAACTTGTGACAAGTTCGTAAAAGAAAACATATCATGCAGAAAGAAGTACATAAGCTACAAAGAAAATGTTACAAATAAAAAGTGTTATACCTGTTTCCGTTGCGCTCTTGGCTCATCATTTGATTGTTGCTTCAAGTGGCTTGAAGAAAATCATTTTAGTGTTAATCATAAAAGCAATTCTAGGAAAAATGAAAACGTCCATTTGCAACTTTATTTTTGTTTTGGTTTTTTTTTATTTTTTTACTGTTTGTGATTTTTATACATATTTTTATTTGTATTTTTATTTTCCTTTGCAAAATTTATTTTTTATTGATTTTTTTTATAAAACGAAAGAATTAATTTTTATAGTTTTCTATATTTTTCTTGTTTTTGTTTTATTTTTACAACACACAAATAAAAATGGAAAAAGCACTCAAGATTAAATTTACCCGATCTGTGTTCTTAAGCATTCAGCATTAATGTCTTGACTCTTTAACAAAACATTTAAAATTCAAAATTTTTAATAGATGTAACATCCAGCTGCAACACCACATAGCTGCGACAAGCGACTGCAACAACCGACTGCAACACCTAGCTTCAACAACCAGCTGCGACAACTAGCTACAACACCCGGCTGCGACAGTGAGCTGCAACAACCAGCTCCAACAACCAACTGCAACACCTGGCTACAACACTTAGCTTCAAAAACTAGCTGCAACACCTAACTGGGACAACCAACTGCAACAATTGGCTACGACAACTAGCTGCAACATTCAGCTACGACAACCACCAATAGCTGTAACAACTAGCTGTAATAATCATGTAAGTGCTGAGTTGAGTTTTTAATTGAGGTTTAAGTGTATTATATCATTTTTGAGATGATCAGAGCTGTACATTGTCAAATATAATTGAATATACAATTCTCTGCATGGATGATTTCTATTGACAGAAACTACGGGAGGCGCAGAGCCACTTCGGTTCATGAAACCTACGGGAAATTTACACATTAAATTTCACATAAATCATACTTAATTATAAAATACATGCATACTTGCCCATAAGTATCCATTTGGTCCTTCCCACGGTTATGAGTTATCTATCCTCTTTATTTTTTTATCATCGTATATGCAGTCATTACTCGCCTTCCTCCTTTTTGTGCTGTTAAGACCGGTGCACTTGCTTCTACTATCATAGTTTATCTCGCAACATAATCATCAACATGCACATAAACCAATCGTGTCATTATCTAGAAAATAGATATTTAAACCAGGAAGGATAATTTATTGGGATGATACAAGAATATGTTGTCATTAATGTTTCTCGACAATTGTGCATACTATGAGTTTTTCAACCATACCTGCATTATCCTGCATCTTTAGATATTCCACTTAACACACATGCATATTTCAATTAAAATCAAATCCATCACGTAATCCTCGGAGGAGGTTTTCCCATGAGAGGACATCTTTTCTTAAGAAACATCATTTGGACCTTTTGCAAGGTAAGTTCTACTAATGTTTCATTTGCAGGCAGTTTACATGAAAATAACAATTTAAAAGTTTAATTTCTAGACAAGTTTACATGAAAATAACAATTTAACATCATCTCCAAATTTATTGTATTTTTCATGGGCTAAAACAAAATTACCAAATAATAGATTCCCATAGTTCCATCACATAGAGCATTTCCTCTTATTTGTCACCCATTACTCCTACATTATGTGGGATAAGAACGAGAACTAATTTCTTCAACTGTGTAGGTGTTATCTCAATGAAGCAAGTGATTTCTGGTACATTGACAGTTCTTTTGAGAATGGGGCCTCTACATACTTTTGGCAAATAACAAAAAGAATAACAGAACTCATGCAGAAGTTATCAATATCAATAACCACAATAATAAGTGAGTAGAGCTCCGTCGAATAATTCAATATGGGATGGCACAACTATTCTGGAGTTTCAATGGAATATTGTGGCAGTAACAACACTCGATCCTTCTCGCATAATCTATCTTTGAGCCCAATTTGTGAATATGCAACAGCTTCAATGGATCAGCTAACATTATCTTCCAATTATGAAATTGACAGGCTCCAATAGTTTTTCAAATGCCAGTGATTTACATGCCCACTCACACAAGGGACTCATATCGCATCTGTCATATTTGTGACAGATACGAGCCTATTCCTTTAATTCAAAAACAAATTCAAATCATTCTTTGCTAATGAGTTTGACTATGCATCTGCCATATTGAAGACTGGCCATCCCAAAATATGGCATTTTCATGTTCTAAAAAATGCGAACTGCTCCCAAACCAAGTAGAAATTTCACAATCCGCTTACAAATCATCTAAATGAGACCATTCTGCACAAAACCCATGTGCCATATTTTTGAAATTCATCACAGTGTGCTCACAAATTGCAGTCGGAGTTGACATTCTGCAAATAGACGTCAATTGATGGAAAATTTTGGATTGAGAATTTCTCATTGCATTTGTGAGATGGGGCTTCTCAAGTTAATGAGATCAAATACTAGATGGCGAAGGGTCAACGGAATTAACACACAATCAACCAATAAGTGGGCTTTCAGTTTTGCAACCACCCATAGGAATATCTCTTTATTCACTTGAACACACAATTCTTAGGATTGGATCCTGTATGGAAGATTTGAAGAGATAAATATTGATTGTATAAAATCAATGATTATTATTATTGCCACCATACCGGTCAGAATTTCCCTTACACCGAAAACCATTAGCCAGGGAGCCAGCAGATGGAAAGCAATAGATGCATGTTGTGTATTTTTAATCGAAACTTATGTGGGGCATAGTATCTCTCTATCAACAACCTCCTAGGATTCTAGTTTTAGAATTGAATCTTATTTTGAACACTAGAAGCTCGGGACCAAGTTATGCCTTTTAAAATATGCAATAATATAAGAGTTATGTTTTACATTGTCACACTCGGATTCACATCTGTCAGGAAGCTAGGAATGACGATAGGTTGGTTATTGGGGTTAGTTTAGTTTCCAGACCGTGGTTCATTGGAAAAACTCATACTTATTATTGCCATTTGAGCAAAGATTAAATTGACCGATACAAAAAATTATTGCAGCGGTAAATAGGAATGAGAAAGGTTTTGCAGAATATTAATATTGTAATTCAATCAATCCCAATAAAAGTTTCAACTTTTATTATTATATATTTTTTTCTTGGCATGATCTAGACAATGCACCTTTAAACATGCAGATCTAAATTGTTATTACCATGTTGTTTCATTATTACTGCAGGTTGTTCTTTAGATTGAAGGATCTTTTTAAGGAATTGCGCGTGGATAGAGTGTGCAAATACATAAAAATTTTAGAAATGGTTCGGCTGAGGCATTATTGTACAGTTAATTTTTAGGCAGCTACAAGATGAAGGATGAAGGCAAAAAGATGGTTGTGAATCCAACCAGAAAAGAGCCAAACTGAAATGGAGTTTGAGTGGTTGAAACAGTCAAATAAAGTTAACAAACATGAAATGATGTGCACGCAAACCAAAACTAAATCAAACCGAGAGTAAAAAAATGAGAATATTGCATGTGTGATATTATTTCAGGGTTGTTTCAGCTACTGTGTTTCAGCTGCTGTTTCGGCTTGGAGATGCGTTGTTTCAGCTTGGAGGTATAGTTGCAGCTACTATTTCAGCATAGAAAAACTCGTTTTTGTTTTTATTCACCTAATGTGTTAATTGTGTTTATTTTGTTGGTGGAGGATGGAACACATAAATTTTCTGCATTAAAATTCTCTTATTAGTTTCTAATAAAAACTATACTTAAAAAATATGTAAAACAAAAATAATTTATTTATTTTTTATTAGCAAATGCAGACAAATGATTTATAAATTAAAGATGAAACCAATTAAGCATTTTGAAAAACATTAATTATTCATTACAACTTATGTGTTTCAGCTGGAAAAGCGTGTTTTATCCTATTTTGCAAACTTTAAAAAAAAATTATTAGCAAATGGAACAAATTGCATATGAAAAATAGATTAGGCAATCTTTTTTTCATTTGTCAACAATAAGAATTCTTCCTGAAATCAATTTAGTCATCCTATTTTTGATCCTCACGATTGCACGAAGCATGAAGGAGAGCATAATTATTCTGGGCGAAAACAAAAACCGAAAATAAAATCCTACCTACTCTATGCTAATTGGAATTTAGAAAATAGTTACATGTAGTTAAATATCTAGTGTAGCCATGAATATGTTCAGTGTTAATTTTTCAAATAGAAGATGAGGATCAACAAAAATGTGTGAAATTAATTGATGTCTCTGAATTATCTAGAAAAAAAGAAAAACTAAATAGTTCTAACCTAGTACTCGCTTGAAACCATCATTCGATAAGGCTTTCGTAGGCATAGTTTTCACTCCTCATATCATGCTACAACTCCTCGTGGTCCTCCTCGATCTCCTATGTGCATGATTGTTCTCCATCAAATGTGCAGGATTCTTTCTATGCTAATTCTTCATCTATTTCTCAAGGAGTAATTAAGCTCTCGACTGCTATTGGGATCTCCTCTTTGAGAGAAGAGGATATCCCTAATTTCGAAAGCATCTAAGTCAGTTGTTCCAATATTATACTCATTGTTAAATCATTTTGAAAAATGGATTCTTACAACACACAAATCTAAATGAAAATTTTAAATAAACACTCTTGCTGAAACAAATTAAAAAAACACTCTATACAGAAAACAATTACTCTTCATAGTTACAAAAAAAACACACTTGCTGAAATCAAAATTCACAGTTGCAGAATTGAAACACTCATTCTAGAAATTGAAATTCACTCATTGAAGAAATTACAATTCACACTCTAGTGTATGTTTGCAGAAACAATCAAACTAAACTTCAATCGATCGTGCTTCCTCGACAACGGCACCAAAATGTTGAACCGAATTAATGTCGTTTTAATTCTGTTGTAGTATTTTCCCAACCATTTAATTTGTCAATTATATGTTTGTAGACATACGAATCACATGCAAAGTATATGGAGGACTGGAGCGAAATTAAGTTCATTTAACCCCCTGTGAAACTAATTCTAATCTAATCTAACCCCCCTTAAG
Source organism: Pseudotsuga menziesii (assembly GCA_001517045.1). Taxonomy (NCBI): domain Eukaryota; kingdom Viridiplantae; phylum Streptophyta; class Pinopsida; order Pinales; family Pinaceae; genus Pseudotsuga; species Pseudotsuga menziesii. The sequence continues at coordinate 216,858 of LPNX011093682.1, read as the reverse complement.
ATGAAACAAGTAATTGCTAATCTAATGCTGGAAGCTGAAACACACAACTAAAAGTAAATTGTATAAAAGAAAGACAACAGATGAAGAGCAACAAGACAACACATGTGATCTCACATTAACCATAAAGCAATCTTAAATTGCATCACAAGAATCAATCATAAATCATGAAAGCATCAAACTAAGATTATGAACAAAATCTAAGAATTCCCTTTTCCATATTACAAATTCAAGACTAAATTCTACATTCTACTATCTACCTAATATTGTCTTAGATTAACCAAGATTCTAGATTAATGAAATGAACAGAGAGCACTCTCTTTCAGACATGAAGGAGAAAACCATCTCATACTGAGAGATTCATTATTCTCTCAACCACTCTCAACTAATTTCCTATTATTACAAGATATGATCCCTTCAAATCCTCCACATGTCTCTCACAAATTCTCCACATGTCTCTCATAAATCCATGGTAAGATATGCCAACCAAATATTCATGATCTTCTCATTAGAATTAGCTTGAATAATTATCTCCTTGAAATAGTGGAGGAGATATTCAAGAAGTATTTTCTTTGTGTTAATCCCTCACATATTCCTACACATTACAAAGCTCATACATAATTGAGATACTAGTGAAAAACATGTTAATTTATTATGTGAAAAAATGAATAAAGTGGAAATAATAAGGTGAAACCCACACATATGTATGGAAATGGTATGATAAAAGGTTAATGGGACAATGAAATGTGAGGAATAGCAGAAGATAAAGTGCATGAAAATATGACATTTTTGAGTTTCAATAATGAGACATCTTAATAGAGAAACTCAAATGGAAATACAAAAGATTTAGATCTTACCAATTTGAGAAGCTGAAAATGGGATCTAGAGCTGATCTTCTGCAGTGCTGATTTTTTGGTTCCAGGGAAAATTGGGGTTTGACTTTCCTGGATTTCTACCCAACCAAAAACATATATTTTTGTCTCTGAACTTATATTTTGAGGAGGATATCAATCCTAGCCTGGGCTCACCCAAAAATTCCACTTCTATGAAAATCCCTAATTTCTCGATGCAGTGGTAGGTCAAAAACTAAAAGCGCTCAGAATTAGATTCTGCTTCAACAGAAATATGCGCCCTTCAATGCAGATCCATCCTAGCCTTCTTTTGCAGATGGATTGTTGAGAGAGACCCAAAAAGTAAGAAGCTCTAGGTTCTGCAGCTGCACAATGTCTTCTTCTTTGGTTATATCTGATAGCATGTTATATTTTTATCAATTAGATAGTATTATCTTAGGATTTTATTTGAGAGAATAACATGCATAGCAATGAATCACAAGAGACAATGGACACAAATATTTTCCTTGGGGAAACCATAAAGGATAAAACCCCACAACTTCCTCAGAAATAGAATAAGCACTAATGGAAGTAGTAAAACCCACAGACAGTAAGATGATCTCCAAGAGCTGTTGTCTCTCTTATCCTAGCTCCTTCTATCTCACCCATGCGCTACAACTGAGTGTGAGTGAATGTATGTTAAATAGAGAGGCTCACTCTCTATTTATACTAGTTTCTGACTTGACAATAACTTACCAGGGCTGACTTCTCTAGGATAGTCTAATAACCCTAGTTCCCCAAAACTTTGGGGACTTTAAACCCTGATAAACAAACGAGGGTTAACCTCTATGACTTCACATGACTTGATTACAATAATGATTCTCTCGATAGGGACATCGGGGACCAATGAAATACAATATGAAATATACAACTGAATACATTCTAAAGTTACATATACATCAACAAAGAAATATTATACATGATCTTCAGGAAAGGCTAATTTTTTGTATATTATTGTACATTTTACATAGTGTAGTTTGGTCTTCTTATGGTGATCGAGTTTGTTGATTAGATTTATTTTGGTTATGGAAGATGTCGATGGAGTCTTTGGTTTACATAGGATTCGTTGATGGTGCTAGCCGTCACACTCAAGACTCAGTTTCAACTTCTTGGGTGATTTATACCCCTATGGGTCAAGTGTTGTCTTTAGGAGGCATATGTTTATGACCTTCATCAAACAATGTTGTTGAATATAGTATTGTGATTGAGTTATTGCTGAATGCCATTTCACATGGTGTTCTTTCTCTTGAGGTATGTCTCGATTTGCAGTTAGTGGTCTCAAAACTTTATGGATTGCATCATGTTAGGGATCCGACATTGTTACAAAGTTTCTTGCGTGTAAGATTGCTAGAATGGAAATTTGAGAGCACAACATGCATTTACATTACAAGAAATTTTAATCAAGTTGGTGATTGATATGCTCACTATGTACTAGATTGGAATTTGTTTCACACATGATAAAATAATTTCACAAACACATTCTACACATGTAAATAGAATAATAATCGATCATCATAAATATGTTTGATTAATTCCAAAAAGGGTGAGGTCATAATACATAAGTATCATATACACAAAATTGGTGCTTTCGAACCACCAAAATATACTACAGAGTCATACAAAAAATATACACCCAGGTTTCTAATCTTGAGGTGGAGGAGGGTGGTGATCATGGTAGCACACCATGGCTCTAGCTAGACGATGAAATAACTGAACCCATGCCCATTGTACTCCAACCACCTAGCCCTGCATGGCGTCAGGAAAGTCCTCGACTTGCGTTATGGTAACCCTATGTGTTAAGTGAATGAAGTTTGTGTGGGTGCTTTAGAGCATTCGATCTGCATCCACACCCATGATATCATCGCCTCTTCCCCTACATCGATGACGAGGAAATCCATATGGATGTCATGGTCCCACATCTGCATGTCCATGATAAAGTATCATTACATGTCGTCACATCAAAAACATGTCTTTTGGTTTCATATATCAAAAAACACAAAAAAAAATTATAATTGAAAAAACAAAAGCGAGTTGGGATTCGTTACCTACGTCTCCATATGCTGGTCCTATTGGTAGGGGCATGTCTAGATCACTGTGGAAGTTTATCCCTGCATAGGGATAGTCATCTATGATGATGATTTGTCTCTGCCACTAGATAAAGAAGTGTGTTGGATAGTAGTTATCCACCCTTCCCCCTCCTAGTCTATGCATGACATTCGCCTAGTGTAGCTAAGCCGGATCTCTAATTCCATGTGGAGCAATGTCAACTCTAGGGATTAGCCTTGACACTTGCTCAAAAAAGAATGTACTCAGTATGTTGTCGAACCCAAAATTTTGTACCCTTCCCATCTTGCAGTCACTCAGTTGCTGCTTCATGTTGCTTAGCAATGAGGTATTCTATTCATATATCATAGGTCGCATGCACTCTATGACATATAACATCATTGTCCTTGAGGCCTAGTGGAGTGATGCTAAACCTGTGATCCTACCCAATTCCAATAGTATGGATTTCAAACCCAGGTTCTAGACTGAGTTTGTTGGGATTTGACTCCCAACCTTCTCTGTATCGGGAAGGAAATACATAGCTATGTACTCCTCTATAGTCAACCCAACTCTCAACCTGTGGAATTGAAGGTTTACCACCTCCCCTCGACGGGACAAACCTGTGATAAAGTATATGTCCTCAACCTCGATGTTGAGTGACATGCCATCCAACTGAAAGGCCTCAAAGTCTAGATCCCAGTAATCCACTAGCATCTGGAGTAGCCTTGGCTTGACCCTCAAGCCTCCAAGGTGCCAAAAATTATATAACCTAAAAGCCCTCAGCGCTTGTTGACACATGATATCAGCCTGCACAACGTCTTCAACATAACAATGTTCTCTCTCTCTCCATTCTAGCACCATCCTGCACAAACATTTCCAATTTTCATGAGTGTTTTCCCTTCAAAATCATGTTTGCGGCCCTATACATGACTGTTTGTAAAACATCCGCGTATGTACATGGGTATTATGGTATTTTTCGTGTATACCTATCCCTATATGCGAAAAAAGACCCAATTTGCACGTGGGCTGAAATGCACTATTTGGGATGGCTTAAGTTAAAAAACTGACCATTAAAATTAAAAACTGATGCATTAAATTAAAAGAGGAGAGAATGAGTAATTACCAGGACCAAACATGGATTTATTTCTCTAGATGATGCTCCTAGATTCAGCTCTTGAAATTCATTATACAAAAGCACTATGGTGGGTGAATTCTCAAAATTGTATGAAAATTTTTATTTTTTCGCTATTTATAGAAATTTTTTTGAAATTTTTACCCACTTCCTATATTTTTTTACCGTTTCTGACCATTTTGGGCCATTTGGAATAATATGATGTTGTAGGAGCCCATTTTGAGCATGGTTTGACTGATTCTTTGATCTGTTTGTGCCTATTATAGGTATCATGTCTAAAGTGGCATATAGGTTAGGATTTCACATCTGCCTACATTTTGCATGACCTTATGACCATTTCATCTTAACCTTAGGTAGGAACCCATTCCATGATGTCACTGAACCTTCTTGTTGATATTAGAAGTGGTGTTATTTCCTTCTTGAGCTTTATTTCAGCTCCCTGAATTTGAGTTATCATCCATATAGCCCAAGTTTGTCTCATGTCTAGCCAAGAAGAGCTTTTTTAAATATCTTTTGTAGCTTGATCACCCCTTTTACTGGGAGGATACCTTCCCCCGAGTGTCATTATCCTGCACATATCTCCTTGCATTGAGCATAGGCATGTTTTACTACTTGGAACTAGTTTGCTTGTCCCCTGACACTTGTCTCCTCCTAGATTTGTATTATAAAGAACTTTTATTATTTTTCAATATTTTCAAAATATCTGAAAAAGTCCAAAAGAATAAAAAAAATAAAAAGATGGATAGGAAAATATGTTATCTTTGGTAGCAATCGAGTGGTGTCACCTTTCAATAGAGCACTTTATATCACATCTGATGGTTGGGTTATCAGTTTGAATTTAGGAGTTGTACTCGTGATTCTGAGTTTATATCCTCCGATTGGTTAAGTTTATAGTCTATGAAGCCTCTGTTGATGCCTCCTGTGTCACAGAGATGTCCTAGTTTGCATATTGAGTCCATGCTACCTACCTTCAGTCACCATTCACCTTATGCTCTTGTTCGAAGGAAATTGAATCCTGAGTCAGCCATTCCTCGGTTATCTTGACTTTTCATGTCGTCCACTTCTGGAACTATTACTGGTTCATACACATCTTATTCGAGTTGTTCTATATTATACAATTTTTCTAACTATCTTGTGTTAGTTGATGGGGGATAGGTTAATTCCCTCCATCCAGCGGATTCTATTCCATCAACTTCAGATTATTTATTCTGGAATAGGAGTCTAAGGGTCATTTAAGTTCCTTAAGAGTTATAGTCATCAGTGGTAGTTTCTCTCACCATCGACAGTTTTGGGAATACATCAATGTCCCTGATTGATGGATTCTTCCAAGTGTTAGACCTCAACACATCTATTCACACTTGTTATATTGCACTCTGTACCTTGATTCCCATTTTCATTATCGGTGGGTGATCTTGCATTTGTTTACATTATACATCAATTATCGATAATCAGATGATGGACTACTATGTTCGACCTCGACAGCTTGGTGTCATTCCATGTATGGTACCTCCTTGATTGTGCCAGTGTTCATGAGATATCAACTATCATGATTTGAGTCAGTGTATACTAGATATCTTCATCAATTATGGAAATATTGATCCATTGTATATCTTCATCCACTTTCAAGATTTTGATCTATTGTATATCGTACATGGTGATGACCACACATGTCACATTTTGTATATCATGCCTATTCATGGCCATTGTACTCTTATGTATCGGTGACTACCATATGTATTTGCAGTCATATGCAGAGATTGATTATTGTATTGTATTGATGAGTGGCTGATTCTTCCACCTAGTTATTCATTACTCCACTTATGGGATGGATTTTATAATGTATTTCAGCCACCATGTCAACCCTCTAACCTCACACATTAGGGGGCATCTGTTATAGCTGATTTTATCACACATGGTTGACTACATATTTATGGCCTTCCCTGTCCCTCTGTAGACTCTTTAGACCCCATGGACTTATATTCTACTTTGATGTTCCAAGATGATCCCTAAAAAACACATGTTTATTGCTGTACATGACTTTTAAACCCATACTCATGTGTACATGAGACTTTTTACCTCAAACCCGCGTACATCAGGATGTGTGCATAAATCCAAATATTTTTGGAGTTTTCCACATATGATTATAAAGATCCTAACTCTTGGCCTTCCATATGCCTTGAGATCACTCAGATTCGACCTTCCATTACACTTTCGGAGTGTTATATAAGGAACCCCTTGGATACATTGAAGAGGAGGAATTGAATAGCAAAGAAACTATAGTCCATTGTTGCCTCAGTTTTCTTATACTCAAGTCTGAATCCTCTTGTCCCTTTGGAGCACTTTGTGTTCTTCCCAAGCTTTCCTTTGCTTTGTGATCTTGCTATCGAGAGATGGAGGATTGAGGCGGTGGAGGCCCAAGTGGAGGAATCAGTTTCTTCGGTTCGTATATGTGCCAACAGAGGTTGTCATTATTGTAATATCTGATTTTATTAATAGAAATATATTTTCCTTCCCAATTATGTGCGTTTGAATATGATTATTGAATCCATGGATGTATTTAATTGATTATACATTGTCGAATATATATGCTAGAGTAGGTCTAACACATTATTATAGAGCATTCTTGTCCTTATTTGCTATTGTTGAGAGAAAATTGCTAATGCAAGCATGAATTGGAAAATCTCAATGGTGATCTACTTCAACCATTCGAAACAAGGTATGATTTGGTATCCCTTAGTGTTAGATGTTTGGTTTCTCTTTCAAATTGTGAAATATTGATTTCTAGTGTCAAGTTGTCTATTGTAACACCCCCAATCCATAGGAAGTTTCTCTCTGTAACAGTCTCCTTTGACCTTTACTGACTTCTAAACCTAAAGGGGTCCTCAAGGGGCACCAAGACACATCGACACACACTTATTAGGATCAATGAAAATTTATTCAACAATATTCTCCAGACACACTTGTTGGCATCAATGACAATTTAGTCAACAATATCCCCCTTTGTCATTGATGACAAATCCAAACCTCCCCCTTTGAATGAGATTCTTTTGTCCACGAATTCCCCTCTCAGAGAACGATTCCTTTACCTTTCTTGTTCAACTTTTTTTCCCTCCTTGGAATCAATGGAAAATGGTACATTTGTCATGCTACCCTTGTCATATTGTTGTATTGTCGAAGATAGATAAATTTAGTTAGGTGATAATATGACTCCCATTTTTTCTTTGAGGTACTCAAAAGTCTCTCTTAGGAGAGGCTTAGTAAAAATGCATGCAACCTATTATTTTGTCACGATATATTCCAACTTGATATTATTTTCTGTAACTTGTTCCCAAAGAAAGTGAAATTTGTTTGGAATGTGCTTGGTATTGGAGTGCATAACTTGATTCTTGGAGATACTAATGGCACTTGTATTGTCACATAGAATTCAAATCATATCATTACATGTCACGTTTATGTATTGCAGAGTATTGTTCATCTAAAGAATCCGAGTACAACAAGATGTTGCTGCTATATATTATTCTTTTACGGTTGATAAGGACACTGAAGGCTTCTTTTTGCTTGACCAAGATACTAGACAATTTCCTAGAAAGAATGTTGTTCCACTGGTGCTTCTTCTGTCATCAACACATCCTACCCAATTTTTTCTAAATAAGCTATCAATGTTAGTTCATTTCCTTTTGGATACCAAAGTCCAAAGTCCATAGTCCCTTTGAGATATCTAAACATCCTTTTAACTTCTATAATGTGAGTTTCCTTTGGAGCTGAATGGAATCTTGCAACTTGTCCAATGACTTGCATCACATATGGTATTAAGGCTATTACATATAGAAGACTAATAATCATTGATATATAGATCCTTTTATCAACTTCTTTTGTTTCATATTCCTTTCCGTGTTTACAAGTAGTGATCATAGGAGTACTGACATGCTTACAATATTCCATCTGGAATTTATTTAAGATTTCCTTGATGTATTTTGTCTGAACAATAAAAATTCGTTCCGTTATTTTAGATATTTGGAGTCCCAAAAAGAAATTAAATTCATCGAGTAATGACATTTCAAACTCTTTCTTCATGTTCTTAGCAAATTGTTGTCTCGGTGAATCATCATCACTTCCATAGATGATATCATCGACATAAATTTCAATTATGAGTATGTTGTCATTGTCATGCTTGATGTACAAATTGCTATCTGCACTTCCCCTCTTAAATTTTTGTTGTTTCAAGTACCTGTCCAATATGGCATACCAACCTCTAGGAGATTTATTTAGCCCATATAAATCCCTTTTGAGTCTGCATACATAGTCCTTATTTTCAGAAAGTTGAAATCCTTCTCGTTTTTTGATGTAAACTTATTCTTCTACTACCCCGTTTAGAAAATCTAATTTTATGTCCATCTCATACAATTCGATGTCTTTGGAGAAAGTATAAGACAATATCATTCTCATAGATTCCATTCCAGATACTAGTGTAAATGTTTCTTCAAAAATATATTCCTTCAATATTAGCATAGCCTTTACAAACCAATCGATCCTTGATTCTGATCACCTGTCCATCTTCATTCATTTTTTTTCTGAAAGCCCATTTTGTGCCGATCACATTCTTGTTGCTTGGTCTAGGAACAAGTTCCCATGTTTTATTCTTATGAATTTGATTTAATTGTTCTACCATTGCATTGAAGAAATGCTGATATGTACTGGCATCTACAAAAGTTCCTAGTTTACTTGTAGAAAATAGAGAGAAGTGTTCCTTCTCATTTCTTCCGGATAGTCTTCTTCTGGCTCCTATTCTAGCATCCTTATCGACAATAATTTGATCTAGCTGACGATTCTTCTAGCACCTACTCTTAGGTATCTGTTGATCCTTCTATTTTTCTTTTTCCACAGTTGTCTGATTTTGTTTTTCATATTATAAGAGTTGTTCTTCATCTAGATTTTCTTCTATTTTAATTTTCTTCATTAAATTTCGATCTAAAACTTCCTCTTCTTCATCGCCTGATTCTTTGGAGTCTTATTTGGATTATGTTAGCCTACCCTCACCTATATTTACATTGATACTTTTTATCACCTTGTCTAATATCAAATTGTAGCATTTGTAAGCTTTCCTTTTCGATGAATATCAAACGAAAATTCTCTCATCTACTCGAGAATCAAATTTTCCAGTTTGCTTATGTTTTCTTTTGATGTAGCACTTGCTTCCAAATTTTTTGAAGTGGCATACATTTGTCCCTCTTCTTGTCCATATCTCGTAGATAATTTTATCATTTTTTATTTTGAGTAATCCTTTGTTCAAGATGTGTAATGGTGTATGAAATGTGTGTCCCGAAAATTTTTCATTCAACTTGGATTCATTCATCATGGTTCGATCCATTTCCATTACTGATCTATTCTTTCGTTCAGCAACTCAATTTTGTTGAGGCTTTTTGGCTACCAAAAATTGTATCTTTATTCCATGCTCTTCACAGTACTTGTTGAATTCAGCTGAAGTGAATTCTCCACCATGGTCACATCCAAGGCACTTGATTTGTGACCCTATTTCATTCTCGATCAGTTCCTTGAATGTTTTGAAACATCCAAAATCTTACGACTTCCTTTTGAGAAGACATACCCATGAAATCCTAGTATAGTCATCAATAAGTAGCATGAAATATTTTTCACAATTCAGTCCTTTTCTCTTGGTTGGTCCACATAGGTCAATGTGAATGAGTTCCAAAGGTTTTGTAGAATAATTCTCTTTTGTATTGAAATTTTCTCTTCTTTGGTTTCCATGTTGACATTGTTCACATACATATTTAGCGGGCTTTGTAATTTCCAGCATATTCCGTACTACTTGGTTTTTGTTGATTTTAACCAAATTGTCAAAATGTATATGCCCCATTCTTCTGTGCCAAAGCATCTTTCATCTTCTTTTCCCAAGTGGCATTTCTTAGACTCAATCTCATACACACGTATATGTTGTTGGGAGTCCTAGTGGTTGTGGCTACTAACTTTCTTGATACTTGCTTCCTTACTTTGCATCCTTTTGAGTTGAAGGTGATTTCATGTCCTTGATCACACATCGCTTAGAATATTGTGCTTCATGTTGTCTACAAGCAATACATTTTCAGATAGGGAGTTTTTACTTCCGAGATATATTCTTCCCTTCCCCAATACTTTCGCTTAATTGTTACTCCCAAAAGACACATATTATTTTATCATTTTCAATATTTAAAAAAGAACATTTGTTACCTATCATCTGCTTGGAGAAACCACTATCAACATACCATTTACTAGAGTTAAAATTCTAAGCTAGTGAAGAGCAGTTCCACATTCATAGTTGTTATTGCATTTTATCCATACCTTGTTAGAAATTTCCTCATTTCTTATTGTTGGTATCTTCATTCTACAAACACTAGCTATATGTCCAAAGTTGTTGCACTTGTAAAATTCTATTTCTAATATCAAAGGAATAAATATGTTACTATACTGTGGCCATCTAAGGCTTGCATGGTTATTTCTTGTTTGAAAAGTTCTTCTTTGAAAATAATTTATAGTTTTGTGTCCAAATATTCCACATGTAAATCAATTCCTATAAAAGAGATATCCATACGTCAAAACATATGGAGGAGGTTCTCTTATGAGATCTAGTCTTTCAGCTGGCCCTCCTTTGATTTGGGTTGTTTTGGTTGACATTTGATCTCTTCTCCATTTGTGGAGTCCTTGACAACTTTTGCATAAATTCTTGTCTTACATTCATTACCTTTAATCATTGATCTTGAGGCTTCATAAATTTTATGCTTTTATCCTATACCAGTCTTGTCGAAGAATGGATTCTGATTGCTAATGATTTGTTCTATAATCTTGGAGCTATTCTCATAGCTCTTGCTGATATCTTTTTCCTGTAATTTTGTCTTCAGAGATACCATCTCATCCTCATGATTTTCTTTGTCTTTCACATATTCCATCATCTTTTTAGTAAGATAGTCGTCATTTGTTTTGGATTCTTCTAGTTTGACCTTTAAGTCAGCAATGACTTGTTCAAACCTTTGTGCCTCTTCCTTAAGTACCATGTTTCCCTTCCTGACTTTATTCAACTCTTTCCAGGTGCTTATAAGTTCCGCTTCAAGCTCTACTTCACCTTCAAATTTGGATTCTTCATCAACATTAGGATCCTCAATTTAGTTTTTTTCAATAAAGAGTACCTTATTTGGTTCGCAATCATCATCAGAGTCACTGCCACTGCCATTTTTGGAGTCACCACTAGATGATTTGTTGTCCCTTTTTGCATAGAGACTTTTCTTCTTTGCAAACTTCTTTATGTTCTTATTCTTATAATTATTATACTTCTTGTAGGATTTGAAGTTGTCATCTTCATCACTATATCATTTCTTTGCATACTAACATTTAGAAGAAGAATGACCTATCTTTCCACATGATAAACATTTAAGAGGTAACTTATCTTTGTATTTCCCGCTTCCACTCTTTAATTTCCAAACAAAGTTTGTTATTTCTTAATTCTCTCATTCATTAATTATTGGCTTGTCCTTTGTTGATTGATTCTTCCCAGATTGTTTTGAGGAGAACTTGAATGCTGCTTCCTTTCTTGATGTGTCTTTGTCTTCAATTATCATTTCCTAATCCACAAGAGTCCCATCCAGTTCATCTACAGTCATAGTCTTCAGGTTTATTTTTTATTCTAGTTCAGATATCTTAAGGTTGGACCTTTTGGGAAGATCTAGTAGAACTTTTCAAGAAACTATGGCCTCTTCAACTTATTCTCCCAAACCTCTAACGGTATTGACAAATTTTATCAACTCGAAGAATATAGAATGCTATGTCTTCATCTTCATTCATATTTAGTTGTTCAAATTGTCCTCTCTATGTTTGAATTTTAGCTTCCTTGATTTTTCTATCTCCTTCATATATCATTTGGAGTTTGTCTCACATGTCCTTTTAAGAGGGGTATTGCATCACTTTGTTGAATACATATTAATTTATAACACCTAGAAGGTGATTTCTAACCTTTAAGTTGTTGTTGTATTGAGCCAACTCAACTCCATCTGTTAGTACAATCTGTGGCACCTTGTATACATTCTCGATACTTTTCCATATTTCTTTTCCTTGATCTTGTATGAAGGTTCTCATCCTTATGCTCAAGAATATGTAGGTTCTCCCATCAAACAAGGGTGTTCAAGTTTTTCTTTTTTTAGCAAACTTTCCCATGATTTCCTTCCAATGGTTAGTCTGTTCCAAAGGAACCCACTTTGATACCAATGGTTGAAATACAAAGAGGGGGGTCAATCACTATTTTCACAATCTAAAAAATTTTATCAAAAGAAATTTACCGATTACCAATCATAGCACATCATCAGTGAGACTGAAAATAACAAGCTTCATAGTACACAATAATTTTTGACGTGGAAACCCAAGTCCTGGGGGTAAAACCATGAAATATTTTTTTAAATAGTTTTCCAGAAATAACTGAAGGGAGGAAACAACACCCTTATTACAAAGACTTCGATTTTCCAGATACAAATGGAAGGATTCTATGACCTCCTCATTTACAAGATACAAATTGAAGGAATATACAACTCCCTAGTTTTTTGGCTACAAACGGAAGGAGGCTACAACCTCCTTTCCTTGCCCCATCCTACCACCCAGATAAAAAAATATTGTCGAACATGTGAACCTATAAAAACAAAATCTAAATCTGTTGTTTATAACATCTACACTCTAATCAATGTGAAATAATCACTAGATACCAACACGTTATTTATCTTCCATACACTACTCATGTACATCATTGTAGACCTCATAATATACAATTATTGAACAAGTAATTATGATGTTCTTTAACTAAACATAAGGGATGCATCGTCATACTATGTCATCATAGGTATCAACCATCTCCATAGGATATGCATCCTCATCATCAAATATCCATCATCATCATCTCAATTTTCACCATTTATCCATCATAAATAAAAGTATACATCATAGTCCATAGGAGAGAATCATCACACTATGGTATCGGGCCTCCAATTGCTTTCCCAATGTGTCTTTTTTCATCTCTTGAGGAATTAGCATGATAAAACCTACATTCACATTCTCCCTATAAGTGTGCCTTGTTTAAAATTTCTCTTAACACATCCAGAGAATATATATTCAATAAAAACCACATGGCCAAGTAAATTGCAAGTCAATCCATTCTTAGTGACTTACCATTTAGCCATGTATTGTAGAGCTTGCAACAAATAATTTTGTGCAATGGACATGACAAGGAAACATGCTTACTAATGAACTGCTTGGCAACATCACAATCAAAATAAATTCCCAAAACTAAAATTGTTTTCAAAGAGAACCTAAAACAATTTTTCCATGCAATTGTTGTCTTCAATCTGACCCGATTATGGTCTTTGACTATTAAAATCCGCTAAATGGACCATTTTTGCTTTAAATACTAGAAATGCATTTTGTATATTTGTTCCCCTCTTTACTTTTTGATTAGTAATATTTGCAATTATTTACAAATGTAATGCATTATATCATTAATGGAACAAACACATCTTATTAACTTAATGGATATGCTAGTAGATGTCTATCAATATACCTATACATGCTACAGCCTTCTACATCTACAAATTATTGTGGAATTTAATTTGTTGGGTTGTCTTCATAATTTAGATGGATTGAAAAATTGTTTGCAAACAATTGTCCATTTAAAGAGCTAAACATGAGTTCAATATTACTATAGAAGCAAGATAATGGATAGTGAATGATCTATTGGATAAGGATGGCTTGTTTACTCTCTCAAAGCAAGATATAATCTGCATCTGCAAGACTACTGAAGGTGATTCGATTTTTTATGTTCATGGATATTAATGTTTTTTGTATTTCTACTATCCCATTGTTTATTATGATTACTTTGTATTGAACTGAACATTAATTTATGTTGTTCCAATTGAGATGGGAAATTTTTGTCATTTCAGGGTATTTTGGATTAGATATCAAAAATATTGTCAAGGATGACTTAAATATGGTACCACTTAGAGAATCCTTAATGAAATGCATTGAAATTGGTAACTAAAGAAAATAGGACACAAGGTTAGTTATGTTCCAGGTTAGAACGTTTGGAAATGAATTTGTATGCCCCAAATAGTTTATCTTTCTTACATTAAGTTTATCCCTCCTAGCAATGGGTTTGATAAGTTATCTCTCATAATATTCTATTTTGTTATAAATGTGTTTCTTTCCTTGTATATTTTAAGAATGAATTGCAAGAAGCAATACCTCCACTTTCCCAAAATGAATTAAAAAACTACGAAGAGTGGAATCAATAATTTGTTAGCATTTTAGTGTAGTTGTTATACTAAGAAATTATGTGAGTGTTGTTTGGTCATATTCTTGTAAGAAACCATATTTCTGACTCTTCATAGCACTCCTCTTTTGTTACTTTACGGAGTCCAATTTTTTTAGAGAATAATATATATTTTAGAACAAAAGATCTTTGCTTGAGCTAACATGTTTGAGTGGCACTTGGAATTGTTCCTAGAGTTGGGAACCTCAAATGTATTTCACTTTTATAAATTGAGTCTTTATTTGCACTTAATTGAACTGACCAACTTTGAGCTACTAGTCTAAAGAGTTTATTCACAATGCAATATCTTCTGCTAATCAACATTTGGAATCCATTGTTATAATAAAAGCGGTGATGGGAAAAATGGATTCAATAAATATGATTTCAAGGATTTCCAAAAATAATTATGCATAAGAAAAAATGTGATCTCTATCAAATATTTATAATCAAGGGATATTAATTCAAATATACGTGAGAATGGTTCTTGTAATTTCTCTTACATTTAATTTTATCATATTTGTTTGTGGTATTCCTTTTGAAGTAGACCTATATTGAGATAGTCAAACCATGTACCCATGTTCTCTCTCTAATTAGAAAATCAAAATTATATTATTACTATGTTTTAAAATGAAACTACAACAAGTAATCTACTTAGCCAACGTCATGAAAATATATCATGCAATGTAGTTATCGACTATCTCCAAACATCCGAAATGACTTGTACACATGTAAGTGTGATTGAAACAATATAAAAAATGACAATGGATATGCCTAATGTCTAGCTAAGGAATGTGACAATGACAAGGTTTTATTTTAATTAAAGAATACCAACACCTGATATTGCAGAGAATCAAGGTATGAACATGAATATTTCCATTCAACCAATACATAGTCAAATTCAGATCCCAAGGAGAAGTGTCACAAAGCGAGATTTGAACTCGGATAGGGAGGATAACAACATTCCTCCCAACCACCTGATCTACAGTCAATTGAAATGACCCTCAGATCTTGATAGTGTTGATTTGCAAGAATGCATTTTTTTATTTAGTTAGATACCCTATTATTATTTGGGAGTGCTGGTAAAAAAGGTTTTGCATTACAGAAGTATAAGATTGATTATGGGTTTTTTAGATATATGTTCATATAAACAAATAAATTCAATTTCTAAAATTCATGTTTACTTCTAAAATCAAAGTTTCCAAGATTTTGTACTTGCATGTATTGAGGGATTTGCTCATACTTTTAATTCCTTCGTCCTCCCATACTGCATAAGGGAAGAGAGTTCTTTCTATATGGCTCCTTAATTCCTTTCACACTTTGATACCATGTCAAAAAATATATAAAGTTGGAATTGTTTGATCCATTGATCCTATCACTATAGAAAAACATAGTCACACACTATCGTGTATGCATATTTTTTCATTGCTTGCATTTCGTTTTCTCATTAAAACAGGGACCTAAGAAAGAAGTTGTGCCTCTACTTGGAATACCCCTAGTACAATTGAGATATCTGAACACTAGTAGTATTTCTTCTCATATTAGGTGGATCCCAAAATGGATTATTTGACAAAGATTTTTGAATACCATGTTTTTGAATTCCTACTTACTTTTCACTCAATATGAAGGATTTTTTATTGCTTAAGGGAATTGGAGTTGAAAGGAATTAGACCTTCTACATTTTTCAATTAATTAGTACTTTTCACTCAATTTGAAGGAATTTTTATTGCTTAACGGCACTGGAGTTGAGAGGAATTAGTCCTTCTGTAATCCAAGGGAGAAAATGTGCATTTTTTTTTATAAATTTAAATGGGATCGTAGGTTATCTGACACCCCCAGAGTGGAATTTCTTGTTGGGTATCCATCCAATCTGACGACTATGCTACACTATCGATGCAATACTTGTTGGATATTTCACTGGAAAAAAGGCTAATTCGTCAGCTTTACGACCTTGAAATGGTTAAAAGGTTGTTGGATATCATCCAAATCTAACGAATATGATAAATTACTGATTCCTACAGTGTGTCGGTGATCTGACAGGTTGTAAGGAGATACGTTGGATTTCGTAGTGGAGTGATTCGTCGCCCATTTGACAACGATGAAGGAGAGGTCGTTGCATAACCTCAAGATTTGAAGTGCCATTGGACGTTAGATTTGCAACAAAGATAAACAATAGGTTGTGGCATAACCAATGGATCTCGGGTGCCATTGGATGTCGGATGTTCAACAACGGGGTGTTGAAATTCCAACGAGTGTATTTCACTGTCGGAATTAATGTGAGATTCCACCCACATTTTAAAAGAAATAAAATTTGCATATTGCTGACATTGATATGCCGAAAATCAAACATTTGGGCTATCAAAATTTGTGGCCAAATTCACTTGTGTTAGTTTCTCTTTGAATTGGGATACCCTTGTGAAGTAATATTGAATATATTCTCCTTTTCTTATCTTGTTGCCCTTTAGTTGGAATCTCATATTCATCTTTCTATTGATGTTCCTTCCCTCATACATTGTGGAAAGTGCATCATGCATTTTCTTAGTTGTCTTCTTGTCTGAAACTTGAGGGACCAAATGATCCTTAATAGAATCAGCAATGATCTACATTGCCTTAATTAGGTCTTTTTCATGCTTCTCCTCAGCTTCATCTTCTTAATTTTTTGAAATATCATATTTGATGTACTTCACAAGGCCATTATCTTTCATAATGAGACCAATGCTATACTTCCAAGCCAGGAATTTTTCTAGGTCTTCCAATTTGTCCTCAATCTTAGTGGTTTGGGCCATCTTGTCTAGTATGTCACTAAAAAATGAAATTTATCAAAATAGGAGGCAAAAATTAGTAGTAGATACACTTGGATGAGTAAAGTTGGTTGGTCGAACTGATTTCTAGAGATCCCAAATCTTCACCCTTCAAATCCTACTTGCAAGGTTGTAGTACTGCATAATTTTTGGTTCTATTTCACTACAGTTTTCTCATTCACTACCAAACTAAGGTTTGTCTTTCCCAGAGATCCAACCACCCAAAAAAATTGATCTAGGGCTCAATAGATGTTCTCCATGGAGGCACAAATTTCTATGCAAGAAGATATTCAAAACTCCAACTTTTGTAGAATCCCTAATTTCTTTCCAAGATGGAAGGGGAGAGAATTTCACCTTATGAAACCTGCTTTAATCAGGTTAAATCTGATCCCATGTTAATATTTCATATGCTAGACTAGATGCATTAGTGTTCATTTCAAATATCATAGCAGAGGCATATCCAGAATCACTGATAGAAACACAATCACAATCTACACACAATATTTATCCTGGGAAACCCTCAAGGGGAAGAAAACCCAGCAAAACTTCCTATGTATAAGATGTATAAAATAAAACCCCAAAAACATGTGTTATCCTTCTTCTATTCTCTCTCTCTCTCTCTCTCTCTCTCTCTCTCTCTCTCTCTCTCTCTCTCTCTCTCCTATGTGCAACTCAAGTAAGTGAGTCTGTGTTCAAATAACAACTAAAACTCCTCTATTTATACATATTGAGCCAACTTACTTTTTACCCTAGTGAAGTCGGCCCCACTAAACTGTTTTGGTTGAATTCAAATAGGAAGAATCAAAAGAATAGATTATATTATTCATTAGGGTACCAATGACCCAACCTACAATGGAGGATTTACCTCATGAATCTATGATGGCCAAATACAATAGTAACACCCAAACGGAGGAATAATAACATCTCCCTTATATTAAATCAATAAAATAAATTTAGAATATCCTTTGAAGTTACAATATTTCAACATTGATGAGATATGGTAGAGGGGACTGACGGCTTACATGAATACATTGTCCTTAGATTATCCAACTAATGGCGTATGCCTATAGATGTGGTGTTGTTGGTAGATCCAACCTCTTGATAAATTTTGTTGAGATCAAGTTATCTTTGTTGTCGTTGTCAACAAAACAATGTAGGGGGATTATGTTCACTCACATTTGTGACTGGAAGAGGAACTCTTCTAACTTTGACCCTTCTATCTGCTCTAACTAAATATATGTGGTAGAAATAGTGAAACTAGGTTTTTCATAATGATATGCTTCACCCTATCTATGGCTATGACATTATGTTTTTGATTGGAGTGATATCTACGATATTATTATTAAGATTTGATATTTTCCACTAGTGAATTCTTTGAGCGGCACTCATTAGTGTTGTGGAAGGGGATTTTATTGAAATTGCACCACTTTGTAGCGTACTTATTAACCTTTACGCTTCTTGGATGGGTTTCCTTGAGGTTGGTCATCCCGGTTTTGTACTTTGTTTTGTGACTCTAGGTTGGCTTCTTCATGCTTCTTCTATGATGGATCTGCAAAGCCAAAATCCCACTTAATATTTTGCTGAATTTTTTGTTCTATTTTTACAACATACTGATAAGTGGCTCCTAGCAAAGAGATGTCTAGGAATTCCATCTATGTTCATATGTACTAATGTGGGACAATAAAATATTTCAGAACTTCATGTTGCTTGGATTATTTGATACCCATATTTATGCACAACACATTAAAGTTGTTGGTGTACTCTAGAATTCCTTGGTATCTCTCTTGACACAGCGTGGTCCGTCTTATGTAATGGTCGTCTAGATTCCCATAGGGTAATATTGTTCCTTAAAAGATGTATAAAATTGGTAGAAGTGGGATTGAACTCAAACATTCTTGACTCCTATATTAAGTATTATTCACAATAAGTTTCCCAATAATTTTTTACATCTTGGATATCCTTAAGTGGAACAAACTTGATCTTCTCAATTTCAGAAAAATTATGGACAGAGAAATACCATTTTACTAGACTCAACCATTTTTGCAGGGAATCAACATCGATTTGGATTTTAAATAAAGGGATATAAAAGTTAAAGTATACCTTCAATGTGGTTCCTTTTAAGTGATAACTTAATTATTCCTCCATTTATGTTGGAATATGTCGAATGATCTCAACAATATTTTCTATAATATCGTTTCGATGTTCTACAAGGGATTCCTCAATAAATAACTTGATAGGATATTCTACTCTTTCATGTCTATTTTCTTCCTCCATGCTATGTTTCCGAGGGTGGTGGGAGTGGTATTACCCAAGAGAAACTAGTTCAAGACCCAACACTCTTACCCTGACCTCATCAGTGATGTGAATTAAGGAACAATCAAAGAAAAAAAATCTTTGATACCACTTATTTGGATTTATGTGTGAAAAAAATAAAACATAAAATGATTTTATACCACTTATTTTGTATTTATGTGTAATGCAACTTATAGGAAATCATATAATAATATTATCTATGATATCATTTATTTCCAAAATATTACATGAAAATTGTTCTTAATCAGAAGGCTCTTGAGACCAGGGAAATATGGCAAATTGGCTGGCACTTTTGCAAACTGGGAAGCGAGATGTGGGGAGAAACAAATGACACATTTAGGACTGATAAAGTATATTCCATAAAAAATTTATATTACATATCATTTATATTTTAGAATCAGCATCCACTGAAACCTACTCCCACGCTTATGGTTCACCTAACCATGAAACTAGGAAGACTTTGTCAAATCCAACAACCAAAGGATTGTATAAAATGAATAAGGTTTTGGTCTAAGGTTATGAGACTGTATTTATAGGTTCATGAAGTTTTATAACATATCATAGGAAAAGGAAATGATTCTGCAAGTTCTAAAAGGTGAGACTAGCTCACTGGGCAACTCACTAGATCCATCTTCATGCATTTACAAACATGGTAAGGGTGTTTCAAACTCTCTATTTTGGACTTGGTGGAATTATATATTTATGTTAATGACTCATGAAAAATTAATGGTGTTATTTTGAGTCATACAAGTCGAAATATGAAAGTTACAGAAAAACTAGTCACTTTCCAGTGCAAATCTAGACTAGGTTTACTAAAAATGAGTAAATCTTAGCCATTTAGAATCATATTGGAATAAAACATGTAGAGAATGTTTATTACATCCATTAAAATTGAAATCAGTCTCATCAATGTGTTAGCACTCAGAATCTCACCCAAGGTTGCAGAAAGGCGGACTTTGAAGTAACAACAGAACCGCTTTAGGAAAGGGATATGGCTTCTCTATTTCTAGAGAGGGATCTCTCACAAATATATAATAAGGCAAGATATATTGTCATGGAATTAAATTCAGATATTGATGGTTGAAACAAGGTAAATATGTATTGATCTATGGAATCAAAAATACCAACACAGAGGAGTTTGCATAGGAAATGTCAGCAAGAGCAGGGTAGAACTTCGGTTACGATCTATATAATTTGGGTCTGGTGGAAAAAAAGAATGATGATAGTCCATCAATGTAGATCACTAAAAATATGAATTATATATCGACTTTGGAAGAAATATTTCATGAATGCCTAAAACAATGGTTGGAGCATAAGAATATGAATTTTGAACCATTATACACTAGTCAAAGACATGAAGAAAACATAAAGGAAAGAATAACATGAAATACATGCACATAGAGAAAGAAAATTACATAATATAACTGAGAAATACACAAGAATTCTTGCATTCAAAGGCCAACATTCAGCTTTGTAACTTGTATTAAAGTAGATCAAAATTAAATAAACACAACAGTATTATGGGTTTTGACCCTTTTATCCTCTGCTGAGGATATACTTATAATGTATGGGACCTGAGACCAACCTCAAAAAGAGGCCAAAATTAGTTACAAATTCAGCAACAAAGTTTTAACAAATTGTAGCATTGCATTTTTGCCATAATTTATACAAAACAGAAAGTAATGGGGATAGCCCCCATGCTAGGCTCAATGTAATGGTGCATCTTCAGAATCCAGGCTCTCTTGATCACCTCACACATATATGTTCAATTCTTTCCATGGCTTAGGCACGTCCTCCATAGTGCAGCCTGTATTTAGTATTTCTATAGTTTTCAATTAGCTTCCACTAGTTAGTAGTAGTTGGAATTTCTAACTTGATAATTTCTTCCTCCAAGACACTGAGATCCACGTTTTCTAGGTAGGAAGGTGCCAGCTATTTAGCACATGAAGCTCTGAAATCAAAGAGTAACTCAAACTCCCCAACAAATTATCGAACACATTTTTACCTGAAAGGGATTGTTGCACCATATCATCAAATTACCTATGGTATTGTCTACAATCGGTTAGCTTGTCCTGATATACTTTCTGGGACAACATCGGCCCATTCTCTTCCTAGAAGAAAGGAAGACCCCTTTTGACTAAAAGAGTAAAAACTAAAAGAAAATAGTTGACCTGATTGTGCATACAAATTTCACTTTGCGTCAACTTTTTTTAAATGACGATGTTTATTTACTTGCTTCCTCTCCCATGGGATGACCAACACTCTCTCTTGGATATTCCCCTTCCTGATGTCTTCTTCGGTCTAATTGTTCAGAAAGTTCATTGCACCATCGACTATGTCGAAGGGTATTTTATTCAAGTCTTTTCTAGCCATCTAAATATATGTTTTGGCCCCCTGTGTAGTACCGTATTTATCTTAAACAAAATATAAGTAGGGTCATAGATTAGAGGGTTCTGCTATCATCACATCCCAAATAAGGTGCTTTTCTCCTTGTAGGGTTGTTTGGCCTGAAACTTGCTTTTCCACATTTTTGTTTCTCTCCGCCAAATCTCTACAATGGTCTTCCAATGCTTTCCTCGCTCTTTCCTTTTTCTCAGCCATGTCCTCCAAATCCTCATTTTTTTTTCTCATACCATTGATTTCTATAGCCTTAATACTTACTTGAGACATGTTTTGAGAAAGACAGAGAGTCTGCACCAGATATCTCAAAGGATGGAATCACTGGAACTGGCTGTTCTTGATTCCTAATTTCCTTCAGCTCTTTCAACTCTTTTTCCAACTCATCCTGATTTTCTTCAAAGCCTTTTTCCTTTTAGACCTAAAGATCTGTATCTTTCTCCATATATTTTTCCTTTTCTTCATATTTGAGAAATATAGCCTTGCAATTCATCATTTCAGTGTTTCAGGATTCCTTTTATTCTCAATTTCGGTCAGCTCAGAGGTCTGTATGAGATGGGTAGGTGGGATACCCAACTTCCTCTTCAATAATTGAATTGTACTCTCCTTATCCTTTAGTAATTTTGGTATAGCGACATCTTTATCATCCTAGCTGTCAGCTATCAATAGATATACCTGAAGCTTCTTGATCTAGGCTTGGTGAACCCTATTCTCTACTCTCCCTTTTCAGAGAAATTCCTCAACCCTTTTCTTACCAGATTGTAATTTAGATATCTACAATGTATCCTGGAGTATATTAGTATAAATGATATCACCTATTTATGTGTGTAAGTGAATTACATAATTTTTAGGAACCTTATTTAGATCCACCTTCATCTGAACCACTTTGATTCCTGTAATTACAGACAAGTTCAACATGCCTCTGGCTTGATCTTTGATAGCCACTAAGGAAGTATCTTGGCTGGGAAATTTCCCTATTTCATCACACAACTTCAATTTTTATTCAAAATCCTTCTCACCAGCATCTTTATAAATGCCTAGTAACTCAGATCTGGACTTGTACTTATTTATATCTTCTTTAGGGACACTATTAAATGTATACTTTTGAATTTCAAAAGCTGGACCTTTGACTTTCACAATTTTATTTTTTCCTTTATCCTTTTCAATTTGTATAATCTTACCCGGTTCTTTAATATTAATCTTCTTGGGGTTTTTGATAGTGTCCTATTCATCTACTTCCATGGCCTTTGGGAATACTCTATTATTTCCCTTTTCATACCCACTAGCTAAATGGATGATTTGTGTGGCTGCAAGAACAATGCTGGAGAGGTCTTGCTGGGTGGAATTACCTGTTGATGCATAGGAGGTCCAATTTTCTAGCATGTCTTCATCACAACTAGTCTCTAGAGGATTATCCATCCAATTTCTTTCTCCACCAACCCTCCCATTTCAGCGTACTCGAATCACTTATTACTATTGGCTTGCCTTGTATCAGAGATGATGTGGTGAAGGTCATAGTTAATTTCAACTTCCACTGAACACCCTTTTCTCTGAGCATATTCTCAATCATTGGTAGGGATGATTTATTTTTAATGGTGAAAGGGCCAACTTCCCATGGAAATT
Organism: Pseudotsuga menziesii; assembly: GCA_001517045.1. Lineage (NCBI taxonomy): Eukaryota > Viridiplantae > Streptophyta > Pinopsida > Pinales > Pinaceae > Pseudotsuga > Pseudotsuga menziesii. The sequence goes on along the minus strand of LPNX011093682.1, from coordinate 193,332 downwards.
CTATATCTAAGGGTTTCTTGAATCTTAGGAAATTATCCTCTCTAGTGCAAATACCCTCAATGTTAGGAACACAAGAAGGAAATACAGCTGGTGAGTAAACCCATCAACCCTTATCACAATATTGTCCTTGGAAAGGAACCAATATCCCGCTCTTCTTTCAGGGGACAACTGCAATAGTTTTCTCATCTCTGGTAAGACCCTAGGTAACCTCCTTTGGAAAAGGACTTCATATACACGATCAATGAGGAAATTCATGAACTTGTAGTAGTATTTAGACATATGTTCTGTTATAACAATTTATGGGAGTTACGTGTTGTTTTCATTGAATCTCAAAAACATCTTTATCAGGAAAGTCCAAAAGTTGAGGTTCTCGAATGACATAAATTAATCAACTTGGAATGGATGTTTCTAGCTAAAAACTCATCAAATTTAAGATAGGAAGAAGGCGAATACTGACTTAGAATTTTGGACACTATTTGACCTTTGCTAAGGGTGAATATTAGACTCAATAAAGGTTCAGTGATGAATTTGTTCGAGTGCATACCTAAAAACGGACTCGGTAGGGTTATCAAAGACTACGTTTCTTCATTTAATAGGTTGAAATAAATGGTGAAAAGAGGATTTGATAACTGGTTTTTAGGTTTCAAACAGATTTTGAGAAAAGCTCCTTTTTGTTTGGCGGAAGACCCTTAAAAAACTAGAGTATGTCTTCTTCTTTGTATTCGCTAGACATCTGAGCAAACTTAGAGGGGATTAGTAGAGCATCTCAGACTGCAAGGGAATTGATGGGACATGGAATCTTAGACCTATATGTGTCCATTACTACACCCTCAAAGGGAGAGTAATTATGTACACACCATTCTATGAACTCTAGGAAACAAGGTGTTTGTTCAACAAAAAAATAAAAGAAATAAGAACTAAACACCCCATGAGTGTGAATTCCCTACTGCTGAATATTTTTTCAATTTTCTCTTCATGGCTTCAGCACTATCGTTTGGTAGGATAGTTCCGAAAACATTGGAGTATTTATCTTCTAGGGAATCTTTAGCGTTATGAAAATCGAGGTTGTGGACCTCTAAATCCTCTATTCCAACCATGGGAAACTGACTTAGCAAAGAAAAATACATACCAAGTTAGTTGAAATCTTGGTTTGGATGTTTTTCCCTAGTGGCACTTTCTGAATAGTTCAAAACCTCTCTTTTCGATGCTTTTGAAAAACAATTGGTCTAAATCCACATGCTGGGTTCCATACTATTTTATTCCCTTATCGAAGCACACACCTCTCCCGTCAAATGAAGCATCAGCCATAGATTTGGGACCCTTTAATATGAGCCACTTAATCCTGATCATTGATAACTGGTATTGTATTTTCTCCTCCATATAGCCTTTCATGCAATTTTAATATGTGGGATTTCGATCTCCTACGTCGATCCAGACCGCCCTACCTTTCTACCATCCATGCTGGAGGGACCTATCAAATTCCACCAATTTTAAAGAAGATTTCTTCCATGCAATTATGTCCAGTAGAACCGTCTTCCACCATATATATTTCTCCACATTAATCCCTACAATCGGACCTGTCTTCCCTTTATCTCATTTCGCAAGTTTCAAAATGTTATCTCCCATGAGCGCTTTAGATCAGCAGAATTTACTTCCACCGTTGATCTAGACCTTTCTCAATCTTGGCCATCGAAAAATGTTAGCATTTAACTGATTATTCAAATTGGAACCACTCTCTTTAATGGTGAACTTCAAATTCACGGAATAGGTCCCCACCGATGATCTGACACACCTGTTTCTCATCACCATCGAAATGCATTCTTCCTTGCATCACCCTTGCAATCTGAATTTCTCCTGTATTCTCATATGATGACCATGAGAGGGGGGGAGGGGTTATCAATGAATCTATATTTTGCACTTCCCTTCACCCAATGGGCCATGGTATTTTTAGGTTGGCATCTCTCTTCTGTCCCCAAACTATTGAATCCATTGCTTCACACTTTTCTTTTCCCAAAAAAATTCATCCATTTTCCATAAGGTCCTTCGATATAAAATATTTGTGAACCTTACTTCTTCTCCCTCGGTTCCAAACCTCCCCATATATTTAGCACAAACTAAGTGCTAACACAATGAGCTATATCACTCTCTTCAACATCGTGCATCATTACAATGTAATTTAAAGACATAATACAAGTAAGGACATGTAGGTTTGAACTCCTAAAAACTGAAAAATATTGGACCTGTTAATGGCATCTAATATATAGTGATGGCTGGCTGGACGTTTCTAACAAATTCCGAATCATCTCAGAGAGTTCACTCCATATCTCCAGTGTAAGATGCAATGAGAAGGGGAGAAGAGGGGAAAATGAGAGTGGGAATGAGAAAATTGGGGCACATCTCTCAAGATTCCAAGCAAGGATGATTTTAAGGAACCATACTTATTTTAAAGTGTATAAATGTTGGTGAATCTTACAAATTCTTAAAAGGCCACCTATAAAATGCTTGGCGATATTTTTCAAAAAACATTTTAATTTCCATGGAATTTGTATCATTTATATAATAATTTGGTGAAATTTAGGGTGAAAAAAGTTTAGCCCATCAAAATTGGGCAAATCAAGGATTAAAAAAATGCAAAATGGTGAATATTGTTTTGGAGAAAAACCCCTAAAAATAGCCCATGGGCTAAATTTATCCCTTAAAATTATCCCTGATTCCGAGGCACAACACTCAGAAAGGAAGCCTTACCTTCATCAACATCAACATAATAAACATTCAAATTGAGTAATGGATCTCCATCTTTCTTTAAATAAACCTCTGCTAACTTGTTGGGAAATTCGACCACCTGCTAATTAAGTTTCCCTTGCCAAATCCCTAACCCTAGCCATGAATTCACCCTCCATTAGGAAATTATCATGTATGAGGAAAGAAATTGGTTTCCCTTTCTTCCACCTTCATCTAATTTGGAAACTGCACCCTCCGTGTCCCAGATTTCTTTCCCTTCCTAGTGACATCTTTTCCTGCACTTCCTGCTTCCATCACTGAACTCCAGAATGGAGACTGCACCCTGGAGTTCCTAATTTTCCTTACGGATTTTTTTTGAACTATATGCTTTTGTGTCTGAGTCTCCACATGGAAATTTTTCCCTACCTTGGCCTATATTTTCCTCTTTTGTGTCTGGCAATGTTTCTTGGATTTTGTCAGTGCTATGATAGATTCTATTTCCTCCTTGGCAAGTTGACTTTCCCAAGTGGCCCTCATGTTAATGGAAACTTAGTTTCCACATAATTAATTCCATAATAATTAAAAATGGCAAAAAAAACACTTAGTATAATCCTTGTACATAATTATTTCAGAACATTTCCCTAGGGTAATTAAATAATATCATTTACAACCCCTAGGTGTTTATCATGGTCAATGATTTTGGTGGCCAAAATGTGGGGATATGAAAACAGTCCCAGGATGTTGTTGCATAGAAGAACCATGATTCTACATGGCTTCCCCAAAAAGCTACAAATTGCAGCAAAATTTTACAATTTTTTACCCAAAGAGGAAAATTCCTCTTTAGTATAGCTTGTTTTCCTGATTCCTACTTATTTTGATGCCAGCGGGGGGCGGGGCGGGGTTTCCCATGAGGTTTAACCCATTTCCCTTAGGTTGTTAAGCAACTTTTATTTATTTTAGATTGTATGGGTGACTTTTTGCCTAGTTGTCACGGCCCAAGTTGTTCAAGTTAGGATTAACGGGGGGTGTTAGTATTATTTCATCCCCCCTTGTTGTCATATAGTCTATTTGATCACCTTTCCTAACTTAAGAGTCATTTGGGTGACTTTGGTGCCACTGGTCCCATTGGTGCCACTAGTTCCATTTGGTGCCATCAGTGCCAATCCTACATTCTAAGAGCCATTGTGAGTGACACCAATAGCCTCCATCAGTTGGTTGTTGCAGGTAGGCATTCATGCTGAGTCAACCTCTAGTTACAATTAGTTAGATCACTCTCCATTAGTCTAGCTTCTATTTTCCATGGTTACATGGAGAAGTGGCTCCTTTTTCCAGCTACATCATTAGTTTAACTGGTTTAACTATTTTAAGTGATTGTAGACTTATTTAGACATTAGGAGTTAGACTAATGGCTCCCATTCAATGATTTAGACACTTCGAGTTAGCCAATTAGTCAGGTTTAGTTGTTAGATTCGAATCTTAGTAATCCACATGATTTGAATTCTCCTTATTGTAACAATGTTGTATTACTGTTTGGATAATGAATATTAATGTTGTAATTAACTGATCAATTCTAATATATTTTTTCTGAGATTTGTATCATTCAGTGTATATTGTTCTTGATATTCCACTGCATAATTCTACTTCTCAATGCATCTCATTTTCTTGTAGATCAATAGTTCAAAAATTTAACACCATGAGGGTACACCTATTTGTGGAAACAAATATTAGATCCAATTGTTTTTAAGTTTCAACCTAATTATTGTTATAATTACAAATCTCAGGTTTCTATCTTTAATCCTTTCCAACCACAAATTAGGTTTAGTATTAGAATCCTTGAAATAAACATAGGAGGGATCATCTATCAATGGAGTTATATCTGATTTTTGGAAAATATCATGTTTCACCTGTGTTCTACTAGGATTTCTACGTCAAATCTCAATGTTGAGAAAATGACAATGAATCTAGCGTTAAGGATAGATTGGATGGAACAAATAAATTTGCATATTGGAAGCATTGGATACTTCTCATCTATGAATAGAATCATGTCCTAAATTATGTCAAAGAAATTATCCCAAAACCAGAAGAATAAGAGGCCAAAGAAAAGTATAACAAGAATAGGGTCAAAGAAATAAGAATTCTATGTGACTCAATCAAGGACCACTTTATCCCTCATGTGTTATAATTAAAATTTCCTAAGGAAATTTTGAGGCCTTTAGAAGATTATCTGAAACAAAGAATACTAGAAGAAAGTTATTATTGACACATCAATTAATAAATGTGACGATCGACAAGTCAGATTTATTTCCCTCGTACATTACAAGGGCCTCTCATATCAATTATTAACTAGTAGTTATCAGAGATCATATAAAAGAGAAAGAGGCCATGTTGTAAAATTTGAATTTTTTCCCTCTTCTTAGGATTTATTTGTTCAAGGTATTTGGGCATGAAAAAAGATGCCCAAGTTTGATAAATTAATTTAAAATGTACTCAAGAAGAGGCAAGGTCTATTTCCAAAATGCAAAATATGAATGAAAAAAGAAATTAAAGCACTTGCAGCTCATGTAAGAAAAATAAAATGTAGAAGGTTTACCAAGAATACTAATAGAATACTAGTTTTAGAGAAAAAGAATAATATGACCAAGATGAGGTGTTATAACTACAACAAGTTGGGACACAATGTAATAAATTGCACTCTAAAGAAACAAAGGGATAAAGAAAGCATCATGCTCATATGAAGAATGATTATGAGTCTACTTCACAAACGAAGACAAGGGAATCATCAGATAATGAATTTGTACTTATCTCGACACGAATAGGTATTGTTACTCTTGGAAGTAATACTTGGTTAGTAGATAGTGGTGCATCCAATCATATGATTGGTTACAAGGATTCACTCTCAAAATTACTCCAAAAGGATTCTCTCTATAAATTGTAAATTGGGGACAACTTCAAATATGAAATTAAAGGAGTAGAAGAAGCTTCTTATCTATTGGATATAGGAAAATCCATGAAGATGAAAGATGTACTATTTTACCAGGATTAAAGAATAATCATCACTCTATATCAGGATTAGAATATTGAGGCCTTAGAGTATAATCTATATATGACCAAGTTCTTATGTCATCAAAAGGATCAAGTATTTATTTAGCTATTTTGATTGGTGTTCGAGAGGAAGGATTATACAAATTAAAGGGACACTCATCTCAATCCTTGGTGCATAACAATGGTTGCTGAAGTGATATATTCGATATAGAATTCACTCATCCTCACTATAGAGCTTTTCCAATTGTTAGTAAGATGGTTATTGGAATACCGTACAGCCATGTGGAATATGAAGGGGTGTGCAAAGGATGTGCACTTATAAATAATTTCAAAGGAATGTTTCCATGTAGTGACAATATAGAAGAAGGAATCTTGAAAATAACACATTCATACTTTTGATAGAGTGGATAAATAAACTTCCATAAAATATATTATATACATCTTCCAATGCGTTCTAATATTGGGAGAGTACCTGCAATAAATAATTTACAGGAAGGAGTGAAATAGATAATTGGAAATTACAAGAATTTATGTAAACAACTAAGGAAAAAAAACACATTAATGTAAAATTATTGTGGGAAAGAAATGAATTGTTGTGTTATTAAATAACAAAGAGAAAGAGATACAACCACCCTAGAATTGTAATACTCCTCCCAGTATCCATTTTCCTGTCTCCAAAATCATTGTAATGTCCCCGACCCTTCGACTAGTGAAGAGGACTCTACCATGCCATTAAACATCCAGGCTAAAAGCCCCATGAACATGAACATACCTAAAAATTGATTAAAATGCTTTGAACTAGAACATGCACAAATACATAATTATTTATCATACAGCAGAAGCAAACATATGTTCATTCTAGCATTCAACATGTTCATCATCATTCATTAAACAATAAATATAGATGCAGAGACGAAATGGTCAAGAATATTGTTGGCCCTTATCTTCACACCAACAAACAGACCCACAGTGTTGGCCCTTTCGGCAACAACTTGCGAACCGGTTGCAGTATCATCCGAAACAGCTATGGGGTGCCGTAGAATCAGGTTTCTGCAGGAGAAAGAGGGATATTACTGTACCTTTAGCTTTAACAAATAATAATTATGCAATACAAGGCTTCAACATTCACTTAAACAACTTTCTAGTTTAGATAAAAAGACAGTTTCTTGCTTAACCCTTAACTGGGAATTCACAGCGAAGTTAATACTTCACAATTTATCTTACTTTATCATTCATCTACTTATCAAATGCACAAAAACATAACAGGAACAAAATAAAAAGAACCACCACAACACAAGATATACGTGGTTCACCCCGAGTGTAGGGGCTATGTCCATAGAACTGCGTTTATATTCAACAATTTACAAAACAATGCAGTTCTGATCTTCGCACTCAGCTGCAGATCTTCTCAACAACCCAAAACTGCGCACTTAGTTGCAGACCCTATCTTCCAAAACCCTCTGCGCACTCAGCTGCAGAGGTCATCCACACACTTAGTTGGGACTTAAACTTAAACCCAAAAATAGACCTTAGCTTCTTCGCATCACATCATCATCATAACACAAAAATCTTCCTTGAATCCTTTACATAAGTGCCTATTTATACAAGTGCACTATTACAATACCATGGGCTTAAACCATGGGTACCCAAAACCCATGGGGTATTTAAAAAAAGAGGGGCTTCGACCCAACCCCAAAGCCCCTAAGACTATTTTGGACCACAACTCAGCTTACAAGCTTTGCACCAAAACCGCGGAGTTGCCAACATTAAGGACCTTCAAGGTCTGGGCCCCAATAGGCCCCTAAGACTCACCAGTGTCCTGTCCCGGGACACTCTATTGCTTTTTGGGTGCAAGAATCTTGTTGGTGAAGATAGTAAACTACTTGTTGAGGCTATGCATGATATCTCCAGCTACTTGTTGTTTCTCCACTATCTCCTGCAATGTTGCTGCAGAGGCTTCATTGGCCTTTTCCTGTGCAAACACATCACACTCCTTCAAGACTTTGAGCTGGTTGTCCACAGCAATGATCAACTCCAAGGCCTCGTTAATGAGGGGCTGGAAAGAGCTCACTAATAGTGTTTCTTTTCTTCTGCAAGACTCAATTTCTCACTGGAGCTCATTACTATGCTTCACCTTAAGCATCTTCTGCATAGGAGGCAATGCTTTAATTTATGCTTTTACTGTATCCAGCTCTGTTTGTCACTGCTTGATGGTTTCTTGCAACTTTGTATTTCTGGGTTGTCCTATAAGTTTTCCCAGGCCTCGACACTTTCATCTAGTAGCTTTGATGCACTACTTACAAGATCTAATATCTTCATTGCTGAGGCTTGAATATCTCTGCGACGATGTTCCCTGACCTCTGGTGGACTCTCAGGAATGAGGCAAAGCTGAAGCTCCACAATATGGGCCTCATGTTTTTCTTTCATCTTCTCTATATGTCTTCTATACTATTGTGCATAGTCTTTCAACTTTACTATTCTTTTCTCCAGTTCTTCTTCAGCCTGCATGTCGAAGTTAGGGAGACTTCGACACGCCTCATCCAACACTTGCGCTAGTGTAGCCTGCTTGTTTTATGTTTCCCTCTTCTTCTGTTCAGCTTCTTTCAACTATGCTTCGAGGCTCTCACTCTGCTTTGTGGTATTCTCTAACTGCATGTGGGTGTAGCTGTCTCATTCTCAGATCTCCTTCATGAGTGCCAATTGACAAAAAATGCAGCTCAGGCATAGAAAAATTAGTGTAATCTATCTCAACTATCATGATTACCTATGATCGAGATGCTGCGTCAGTTATTATAAGAGCTGCGCTTGGTACTTGTCCTCTGTTGTTTCTGGCTGGCCATTGTCTAGTATCTAGCTGCGCGCCTACTGGGGCACTGCTTGTTGCAGCGCCATTTGCTATTCTTTCCGATAACGCCTTAAGTTCTGCAATTTGCTGTGCTACGCTAGTGAGCACATCAAGGTGTTTAGCTTCAAACTCTGCCCATTTGCTGGATAATACCTCTGTAGACTTCGTCAGATCCTGATTAAGATCTTTAATCATCAAAGCAGGCTCTTTGACGATATTCTTTCCCTTCGATGCCTTAGTTTCATTTCTGGGTTGAGGCTTAGTAACTTCCTCCACTTCTGGGGACTTGCACTTATCTGGGTGATTAAGGTCTGAAATGGTCTTGACTGATTCTTCTTCTTCTTCACCCTTTTTCTCTTCTTCATCTCCATCAGCTCCATCATCTCCACCATGGTCACCTTCACTCTGTCGTGACTCATCTTGTTCTTCGCTCTCTTTTAGTGGGTCATTCTACTGTAGCTAACTAGGACCTACACCCACATCTGTTACTGGAGGGACTGGTATGTCGGGCCTTGTTCCTGCATACTTCATCCATTCAACTGGCCATTGCTGAACTACTGCGAGGATGTCTTCCTAGTTCACCATGTATGTTTTTTATCTGCGCGGGCCTGGATAAAGACATTATGCATATCAACCTTGAATTTGGCCACTCCAGTATACTGAGAAAATAGCTCATTACAGATCCGGGGTGTTTTCAGGATCTCATATGCAATATTCATCGAATAGAAGGAGAACATGTAGTTCGTCATCTACTGTAAGTCCTTATTCTGTGAAACCCAAAGAGATGCATACCTTACTGGGCCAGGAATCTCCAGAGGCACATCAACAAACTGTGCCTCAGTAGGTTCTCTCCATCCTACCAGTGAAATAAGCACTAACAACCATGAATAATGAAAGGCTCTACTTTTCTCCTGTGCATCGCAGACATCTGCAAGGAATTCTCTAGCAATGTACTCTGTCCATTTGTAATTGTATCCTTTAGCACAGTTCGTAGCAATACTGACAATCAGGGCAGGTACTTCATTAGGTCTGCACTTTCACATCAATTTGCATGCTAGGATCTCTATGGAGAAGTGAATGTTCGGGTGCCGAATAGTCGATGTCTGATATACTTCATTTCCTTTTGTCAAAATAAAGCGGTCCTTCATGTGCTGCTCCAACTCCATATCTCCGTGATTTTCACCAAATTCAATCCCAGGATCAGGCCCTTCCTTCGGCAAGCCTATAATCCTATAAATCAGCTCTCCATCAATATCAATTCTCTAGTTTCCTATCCATAGGTTCCCATCATGTACCAACGCCAATAACTTCTTGACCACCACGGTAACCTGCGGGCTGCGACCAAAGTGGGAAACATTCAGCATCTTCAACAAGCCAGCTTGCTCCAAGCTAGAAGCCCACTGTTTCACTTCAAGTAATGTCGTTCCAACCTTCAGATAATGGATGGAGTGCAAGTATTTCCCAGGTGCAAACTGTGGAAACTTCTCATGATCATTCGTATCGTGGTCTACGTACTTGAGCCAATCTAATCTTTCGGTCATCGTTCCGACCAACTTCACACCCCGTGGTAGCGAAGGGGTGAGTAACGTGAACTTGGATATCCGCTGAGGTGGTGAACTCCTGGTCAAACAGACGGGATATATGGTGGATTCTACGATGCAACATTCTCACCCTCACCGAAGTCTTCAAAATCTTCAGGTGGGAGCTCTGCCGAACCAGGAGGATTCATCTGAATCACTTGATCCTCCGGTGTCTTTCCTAATGGTTTGTGCATGTCTTCGTTCCGCTTAGAGCGAACTTCTTCCTTAAACTTCTTTCTATTAGATCATGTCTGCATCATTTGATTCGGTGCTGGAGAAGTCTCTTTGCGAGGTGCAGATGTAGGTGGGTTCCTCATAAAGTTCTGCAGACCCCTTTTTCTAAACTCTCTCAACAATTTCTGGACTTCACGATCAGCTAACATGGACTCAACTGTCAAACTCAAGAAAATGCGTAATGCGAAATTCGCAGCCCTGGGTGTCTTCTTATAGAATCCAATGACCAAATCTGCCTTGACTGTGCATTAAAGACACCAAATATAAACAAGTGGCGGTATATCTTGTCCAAACGACGCTAGATTTCCCAAATACAGCTGTGGATTCGACCAAGATCTCATCATTACAGGCAGTTAATGCAGTTAACGTACCGGTGCCACCAAATCTGATTTTTTCCAACGGTCGCATTTTAAGCTTCGACACACCTTTCTTCTTCAGCACACCCACTAACTTCGGCTCCACCATGATAAGGACCTTCGACACAATCCTGACACAAGCTTCGATAGAAATTTGAACTTTGACCCACCATCAACCATCTGGATGGCAAACAACTGGGCATTAGTAAGACCTTCATCCAAACTAGTGGGTTCTTCTCCTGACTCGAGCCTTGACAAGTGGTCATGCCCCAGGTTAAGTCTTCCTGGCTTAACTATGATATCAAAGTCATACTCCTGAAACAAAATCAGCCATTTGCATATCCTTCCACCTAACATAGGCTTGTTAACCAAATACTTCAAATCCGAATGGTCAATGAAAATCTTAAAATGGCATCCTAACAAATAATGTCGAAATTTCTGCAAGGCATAAACCATAGCTAGACCTTCTCGTTCTATCGTAGTATAATTCTTCTCTACTGTGGACAATTTTCTACTTGCAAAATCAATAGGGTGATCAATATTACCTTCACCTGACCAAGACAATACTATACCTAAAGCAATGGAATATGCATCGACATGAACATGAAACTCCTTACTCCAGTCAGGGAATACTAAGATAGGGGCAGTTACCATCTTTTCTTTCAAAATATCCAAGCTTTCTTGACATTCAGGTGTCCACTCAAACTTAATATCTTTCTTCAATTTCTTTTCCATAGGGGCTGTAATCTGAGCATATCCTTTCATGAATTTACTGTAATATCCAGTATGACCAAGCGTAGTGCAAAGTTACTTAATAGACTTCGAAGGCGGCAAGTTCACAATAATGGCTATCTTCGCAGGATCCACCATCAATCCTTGCTTGCATACAATGTGACCTAGAAGAATTCCAAAAGGTGCACAAAAGAGACAATTCTTCAGGTTCAATGAAATCTAATGCTGTCTACAATTGTCCAGCATAAGTCTTAAACTGGCTATATGATCCTTCAATAAAGCAAATATAGTCCAATCATCAAAGTAAACTTCCAAGAACTTATGAATAAATTCCTTAAATCCAGATATGACTACTCTGGAAAATATAGCAGGTGCATTCTTCAATCCAAAGGGCATAACAGTATACTGAAAAGATCCCATTTCTGTAGCGAAGGTTGTTTTATGTCGATCTTCTAGAGCAATTCTGATCTGATGGTAACTTGAAAATCCATCAGTGAAAGAATACACTTCTTGACCTCCGACATTGTCTAAAACTTCATCTATAAAGGGAGTAGGAAAAGGATCATGTAAATAGGCATCATTCAACTTCCTCAGATCAACATAGATTCTGATTTCTCCCTTGGTATTCTTTTCTTGTACCACCATAGGGCTGACCCATTTGGACTCTTCAACAAGCTCAATGATTCCTGTAGCGAGCATATTATCTAGCTCCATCCTGAATTTTTCTTTATACTTAGGGTTCAACCTATAAGGGCGCTGCTTCACAGGCTTCGCATCAGCTTTCAAAGGTATTTTTATCACTCCTATATCACCAAGGATACCTTTCATTTCTGAGAACTTCGTCGAAAATAAGTCCTTATACTGATGGAGGAGTTCAGTCACTTTGCTCACCATTTCTTCGTCCCAATAATCTCCAATGGTAGCGTACTTAGGCATTTCTTCTGATCCAATGTTTACTTTCCTTGTTTTCAAGGGCTGAGTTACTTGAGGTGATTCGATTGTTGGTCCATGTACTTTGCAATGTCCTTCTAACTCAGGAATAAATGTTACGAGGGTCATTGTCTGCATCAATGGTGAGGTTATAGCATTCTACTGCATTAGCTTCTTGTTCCTTCAAATTAGGTTAGTACTCGACTATTTCTTTATCATCAAACACCTTAGTATGGATCAACCTAATAGCTGCGTCCAAAACAAGGCAAACCTCATTAAGAGAAAATGTGAGCACAAAACTATCAGCAAGGCTAACCCAACTTATAGTACCATGGCAAATCTCCATCTCCGCATACTAGTTCTTTGCTACAGGTTCCAGAGTGTGTACAAACCTATGTACCCATTCTTTACAAGGTACATGCTTCCATGGTTCGTAACACTACTCCAAATGTTCATGAGGGCTAGTCTTACCATTAAATCTGCTTCATACCTCCTGAGGTTGATCCATGAATCTCAGGCGAAGAAACTTTTGACAAGCTCTCCAATTATGAATATACTTTTTATGACCATTTCACCATCTAGCAACTGTGGCTCTGAATACTGAATCTAGAGTCTCCATTTTCTGTGAATCTGGTACTTGCTCTGAGAATTGTACAAGAAAATCTTCTGGGTCTATCAAGCCATCAAAAATAGGTAATATTCTTGTCTATGATACAACCCATCTAATAGACTTAGTGATTCTTGCACATCGATGTCCATGTAGCTCATAAAGTCGATTCTGCCAATTCTCTAGGCCTTCGTCTGAATCAGTCATGCAAGAACTGTCACACTGCCAATCCATTATACCTTCAGTAGTAGGGTTAACATAGTCTTCTTCTTTAGTTGTGATGTTGTAAATATGATCCAAAACATCTTGATCTTCATCTCTGACTGGCTCTGTATACCTTTCTCCTTGAGAAGGGTCCAATGGTACTATGACTCTCAAGCCTTTTCCTTCAAAAGTCATTTGTCTATTCTTAAGATTGATTACTGCATAATTGTTTAGTGCCCATTCAATTCCTAGAAAGGCTAGATAGGGGTTGCTATAATCAATTATTTCAATGACTTCAAAATATACTAAGGTACTGACTCCATCAATAGCCACTAGTACACTAGCGAATCTTCCCAAGGGAACAATCTTCTATTGATTGGATAATCTCAACTGTATAGGGGACCATTCAAGCGTATTTTTTCCCATTTGTTCCCATATCTGCTTAGTTAGGACATTCACTTCCGATCCTAGGTCTAAAATGATATCAGTCATGTCATAATCTCCTATCTGAGCATGCAATCTCATTTCTCTTCCAATCCTTCTAACTCTATTGATAGTTTTTCCTCTATCAGAGCTTTGCTGAGGTTCGCAAGACTCAATAGATTTTTGTAACTCATTCAAAGCATTCTAATTTCTTAATAGCTTCATACAACTCTGTAAAAAGGATGTCAGTGTACTTACTTGATCCGACGAAGCTTCTTGAAACTGTAACTGTTGCTGATGCTGTTGTATAGTTGCTACTGATGTTCTCGGATCAGCAAAGTCTTTTTTATCGTCCATAAATGTTCCTTTTTCTCTTCCAACATCGAAGGTTGGAATTTCCTTTGGGGTCTTACGGACCCAAACCTCGTCAGGATGTTTCCCCTTATTCTGCACCTGCGTCATAGTTCCACTCCTTGTAACAATGTAAAGGGTTGGGACAGGTATTTTCTCTACAACAATCATCTGAACATTCTAAGTGGGAGTGCCATTTCTTTCTTGTATCTTGGCTATAAACTGTGGGCATTGCTCAATCACATGATCTACTGCTCTGCAATATCGACATGTCGTAGTTGTGTTCTGACATTCTGTAGCTACATGTCCTGCCTAATTATAGTTATAGAAAATAATCTGGCCTCGTCCTCTTCTAGGCATACCACCAGGACCATGACCTCTGAAATTACCTCGACCTAGTGTACTACCACGGTAACCATATCCATCATTGCCTTGTGCATCGGTTTGTACCCTATAAGCATCATAGCTTCGCTCTCTCATGAGGTCAAAGCTGCGACATTCATCCTCTTTGTGTCGAACTGACTTACAGAACTTGCAGTAGGGATTCTTAGGTACTTGAACATATCTCTGTAGCAGATAGCAATCTTCAGGACGATGCTGGCCAGTTGTTCTACAGATCTCACAATATAGGACATTAGGGTTAAACGGGTTTGGTGCACCAGTATTCAAATAATTTCTTAATGTAGGACACTGTTCTTTGTCATGACCTTCTGTCTTACAGCGTGTACACCAAACCTCTTCTTGAATAGATTTCCCTTTTTTTCATGTCGCGAATCTCCAAAGCCATTTCTGCTAAATGTGCCTGTATCTGGGCTATTCCATAATTATCTCCAACAGGAATTGTTCCAAGTTTCATAGCAATTTCCAATGCCTCTTGCTGATCAACAACCTTCTGTTCCATAAGTGGACTCCTAATATGAGGAAATAGTGCTGCAATGAACCATTCTTTATGTTGTTCTAGTCCAATAGTGAAACTAACTTGATCCAACAAAACCTTGAACCTCTGATCAAAGTCCCAAACTGATTCACCTCGCTTCTACTGAATTTCTTTTAGTTCATTTATACACTATGACTCCGATTTAGGCTTCTTGAATTCTTTGATCATTGATTTTTTAATATCATCCAAGATATAGTTCTAAGTACTGGAAAACTTCATAAACCAGGTCAAAGATCAGTCTCTGAAAGAGGTGACCAGCTATGCTCTTCTTGTATTTTGATCCATAATATTCTTAGCACTCCAAACAGCTTCTCATAAGAACCAAAACTGCTCTAGATCCTTTGATCTAGTTCCTTTAAGGACTGGGAGCTTGATATCATCATTCACATGGGCCATAGTGAATCGAGGGGGAGGAGGATGGGGAAGATTGATAACAGGGGGAAGACTGGTAACAAGAGGAAGGGAACTTATGGAGGTAGACTGACCTGTGACATGACTACTTGAGCTAGGTTTACTTTATGACTGCGAAGGATTGTTAGGGATAATGGATCTTCGCTGCGGAGTTATAGTAGGGTTTCCAATAAAAGGGGTTTCTTCAGATTTGGATTCTTCTGGACTTAATGAGGTATAATTGGTATTCTGGCCTAGGATATAGGACCCAAGAGTTCTCTTGTATCTTTTATCGTTGTGAAGTAAACCACTTTTCTCATCGAAGTCACTTTCGCTTCCAAATGTAGGTTAGTAGCAATAAATCTAGCAATCTAATTGGATAAGCAATATTCCTTTCTCATCTAAGAGCATTTTAATTTTCAGACTTAATGAATTCAGGTACTTACCCCTTGGTCCTTTCAAAAACTATCTTTTTGCTTCGCTGAAAGAAGTATGTGTGTCGATGGTGAACTCTGTCACAAATGCTTCAAGGGTTCGCGTTGTCCAGAAGTCAACAGCTCTTGATACTACGTTGTTCACACTTTTGAACAGCTTAATTCTTTCTGGGGTCTAGTCAGGAGACTGATCTTATTTGAAGTTTGTCTTTCTTTCTGTCAACCTGGATAACCACTGGTGCAATTCTATGTGGATACTAGCAAATAAAATTTCATAAATATCAATAAAAATGTACCTTTTCAAGAAGTCGTCTGAGCTACGACGAGGGTCCTTATTCTCTTGTTCAGCAAATTTCAAATAAGTATCTTCAACCCAGTCATTGATTTCTTTTACTGAGGGCCTCCAAAACATATCCCTCCAGGTATGACGTAGATCCATCTTGAAGTAGATACTG
Source organism: Pseudotsuga menziesii (assembly GCA_001517045.1). NCBI lineage: Eukaryota > Viridiplantae > Streptophyta > Pinopsida > Pinales > Pinaceae > Pseudotsuga > Pseudotsuga menziesii. The sequence goes on along the minus strand of LPNX011093682.1, from coordinate 177,091 downwards.
GTTCAACCGGCAATGGAACCAATTTGTTGGGCATATGGGGCAAACCCAGGTTCTTATGCTTTTATCTTCACACCAACAAACATACCCACAGTGTTGGCCCTTTTGGTAACAACCTGCGAACAGGTTTCAGTCTCACCCGAAACAGCTATGGGGTGCTACAGAATTAGGTTTTTGTAGGCAAAAGAGGGATATTACTATAACTTTAGCCTTAACAAAGAATAATTATGCAATACAGAGCTTCGACATTCACTTAAATTTCTTCACAGTTTAGATAAAACGACAGTTTTTTGCTTAACCCTTAACTAGGAATTCACAGCGAAGTCAATACTTAGCAATTTATCTTACTCTATCATTCATCTACTTATCAAATGCACAAAAACATAATAGGAATAAAATAAAAAGAACCACCACAACACAAGATATACGTGGTTCACCCCCAGTGTAGGGGCTACGTCCACAGGATTGCGTTTATATTCAACAATTTACAAAACAATGCAGTTCTGATCTGCGCACTCAGCCGCAGATCTTCTCAACAACCCAAAACTGTGCACTTAGCTGCAAACCCTGTCTTCCAAAACCCTCTACGCGCTCAGCTACAGAGTTCGTCCATGCACTCAGCTGGGACTTAACCTTAAACCCAAAAAATAGACCTTAGCTTCTTCACATCACATCATCATCATAACACAAAAATCTTCCTTGACTCCTTTACATAAGTGCCTATTTATACAAGTGCACTATTACAATACCATGGGATTAAACCATGGGTACCCAAAACCCATGGGACATTTACAAAAAGAGGGGCTTCGACCCAACCCCGAAGCCCCCAAGACTATTTTCGACTGCAACTCTGCTTACAAGCTTCACACCAAAACTGCGGAGTTGCCAACATTAATGACCTTCAAGGTCCGAGCCCCAACAAATACTTATCTTATAAAGAACTCGTCCCCCAACCAGCTACATCGCCGTAAGGTTCTACCCAATAATAGGCCAGTGTGCTCCTTAATCTCTCCGCAGTGCGGCCACCCTCGGGCTGGGAATGATTCTCCAAGGAATAAGAAACAAGAAATCTTACACATAACCAAGGATACACAAAACAACAGATCAACCAAGCCAGCACATTTGGGTTTATCAGGCCATCCACAAATCAGCCAAGCCAACACAGTTCAGTTTATCATGCCATTAAGGAGTTGGGAAAGGCTAATTGCTCAGTTGCTGAGCTCATTGCAGAGGTAAGGACACCTACACCAAAACTATCATGGCTTGTAGAACACCCACACACACCCGACACAAGGAAATCGGTCCCTTCTCTGCTACACAGTCTCTCAAGCCCTAACCTCCCTTCCAGTTCTATTCAGGGGTTGTGGATAAAAAATACATCCCCCTAGATCTGTCTGTGTGGTTCCCAAACACACCAAGTTTTTCAAGCAAACCAAGCCCTCATCCCCACTCTAAAAATAGTCCAAAGAAAAACCATTGCACACATACAGCAAACAAGCTATTCACAGCTTGGACAGGGGATAAAATTGAACCCTGGGTCGTTCTTGGCCCTATCATGGCCAAAACGACTCACAATAACCTATAGCAAGGCCAAAATGTAACTAGTTCCATAGCAACGAACAATGTGGGGAAAACAACAACAACCACAAATCAGGGAAAGAACAACAACCCCATCTCACAATGAAACGATGGGAACATTACACAGTCCCAAAATAGGAGAGAATGTCCGATTTTCATTCCTAGATAGGGAAAAACATGTAAGTAGACCACAAATCCATAAGGAGAACATGCACACCCCAAAATCCGTATGGAAAAGCAAACATACACACCACTTCCTGAGCGTGAATGGATCTGAACAGGAAAATCGTGGGTGGCAGTGGAAAAAACTGGCTCCTCAACTCGCTGCCTAAGTAAAAACAATGCAGAAGCCTATGAGAGAATGGGAGAGTGGAAGCACCCCCTGTTATTTTCCTTGCCCACATGAATGGATGACCCAGTTGCTGGAGTGTGTGTGGGGGCAATCCTGCCACCCACCACTACCCAACAAATAACTACCCTCAACTGACATCAGGGTTCTTAAATGGGTGGCTGACACATGTATTTTCCCACAGGCTCAAGATTTAACATCTCCCCCCATCCTTAGGAAAATCATGCCCTTTTCATTTTGGTTGCAGTGACATAGCTGGTTGGATTTCATTTAATAAAAATGCATATTTACATAATGCCAAAACTAATATGTGTCATATATCACGATATACCATTGGCAACGAGTCCAATCGCCAAAACATAACAAAACCAAATCGATGGTGGGGGTTTTTCCTTTAGCTCCACACTATGATTGATTACAATATATATATATATCAAGTATATTTAATGCATCGGGGTCAAAACCAGTGTGTTACAATCATGACTACCCAAAGTTTCAACAAATTACTCTAGAACCAACAAAATTTCTCCAACATTTGGCTATCAATTTCCAATCTCCTTTCCCATGGACAATTAGGCTAGTATTTCTAAGATTAAGTGGATAATAGGGAGATGAGATTATAAGGGGAGAAGGATATGATATGACCCAAATACTTTAAATTTCAGCTAATATCCACCCAAATAGGAAGCGATAACCATTCACGAAGGATTCATTCTAGAAGCTTCTTGAACTTTTTCTTTTTTTGTTCATACTGATAGTGTGGTAACTTGGAATAAGGAGACATGAGCTACTATTGCACTTTCTATTGATGCAACCTTGAATTACATATGTTGTCAGATGTTGTTAGAGGAGAACCAGCGACATCCTCTCAAAATAAAGTTCTAAATGGAAAATTCTATTGAGTCTCATTCTCCTAGAAGGATTTTGCATGCTCGTCATGGATTATGGAAAGGGTAAATGTACATTATCTTCCATATTGATGATGACAAAAATTACATGTAATAGATTGCCGCCCAAAGTATGAATATAGAGAGGATTGATAGATGAAATACTTTTTAATATGAATTTTAAGGGAATAAATCCATTGGTTGGAAACCTGGAAACAACAAAAAGGAATCACAATACAATAATTTATATTCTCTGAGATATGCATTATAATGAATCATAGCATGGTTGCTGACCAATACATTCTATATCCATGATAGTACTTATTCACGCTATGGACGCCAACATATAATGTGGATCCATACCTAAAAAATGACTGAAGAAAGATCATGTCTACAAGAATACAATGTCGATCCATTATATAATGATAACATAGCCATGACCAATGCAAAGTGGATATATGTGACAATATACATATGGGTACCAACATGATATCCATGTAGGAAGCTATTCAAAAAATTTCCATTGCAACTTGGGTAATGTACATAAGAAGAGTCCATAGGGTGATCATACTAATAATGAATTGTACGATTCTATCCATGTGAATAGGTTTTTTGGTTCCGAATAAAGTAGAAACCACTTGGTTCCCTATCTTTGAGGTATACGATTAACAATTGATAGGGAAATCACCATTGATGTTAATGATTTCTAAGGTACCCTAGTACATTCCCTTGAATGTGAATTGATGAGCTGAAGTTGAACATTTTGTGTAATAATCCACTCATCATATAATGTAAACCATGCTTCAATATTAAAAACCCATTCCAAGAATTAGGATAAAATAATTAATCCTTCTGGTTTATTTCCTAGATCCGACACTATCTAGTTTGCGCCCTCTTAGCACTTAGACTTGCACCCAGGGTTGTGGGAGGTGAATCCCGAAGTAACAACAGAACCACATTAAGAAAGGGAGTTTGCTTCTTCGTTTATAGAGAGGGATCTATCATAGATATATAGGAAGGATAGATATAGACATGAAATGAAATCCAAGCATTGTTGTGATTGAAATAGGGTAAGGGTGCATTGGTCTATGGAGTCACAATTGTCAAGAAACATAGCGTAGTTTTCATTGGAAATGTCTGCACAAGAAATATAATACTTTGATTATTGTCAATATGTTTTTGGTCTGGTGATAAGGAAGAAAATATGATCGTCCATTAACATAGAGCACCAACTAGATGAATTCTGCAATAAATTTGGTAGAAATGATTTGTAAATATCTGAAACGATAGACAGAGCATAACAAAGTATGAATTTTGAAAACTACACACAATTATCTCAGATACAAAAGAAAACATAATGGAAATATTAACAAGAAGGACGTGCACATAAAGAAGAGAAATCATAGACTGTAACTAAGAAATACACATGAATTTTTGCATTCAAAGGCCAACATTCATCTCTTCAACTTTCATTAAAGACATATCAAAATTACATGGTGCAAAAGTCTCACGGGTTTCAACCCTTTCTTCCTCTATTGAGGGTATACTTATAGTGTCTCATAACCTCGACACCAACCTCGAAACATGGTTGAAATTAGTTACAAATTGAGAAACAAACTTCTAACAAACTATAACGTTGCATATTCACCATGATTTATATCAAACAAAAAATATGAGGGTAACACACATGATGGATTTAAGATAGTATTGCATCCTTAGGATTCTAGCTCACTTGATCACTCTACAGTTGTTACTTTGATCCTTGTCACACTCAGGCATGTTTTCATTGGTGCAACTTGTATTTACTTTTCCCATAATTTTCAACTATCTTCCATTGATCAACATTTGGTAGATCCAAACTGATCATCTCCTTAGCTAATACCCTGAGCTCCACGTTTTTTGAATAAGCAAATCTGGCAATTTGGTACATGTAGCCTTGAATTCGAACAACATCTCGAACTCTCCATCCAATTTACCAAACACTCATTTTCAAGAAAACGATTGTTGTTGCATATCATCAAATTGTATGTGATCTAATTTGAAACTAATTAATTTGTCATTATATTCCTTCTAAGACCACATTCCTCCTTCCTCTTCCCAAAATAAAGGAAGTCATCTTTTGAACAAAGGGTTAAACAATTCAATGAATCCCTTAATTTGATGATGCATAACATCAATTTTTGCTTGAACTATTTTTAAATGGTGATATTTATTCACCACATTTCTTTCCCATGTGATAAGAAAGACCTTATCCTAGATATTTGCTTTCCTTATTTCTTCTTCTGTCAAATTGTTCAAAAACCTGATTGCATTATTAGCTGTATCTATGGCTTTTTTTAAAACCTACTTTACCATCATGACATTTTGTCTAGTTTCATTTTGTCTAAGCTTAGCTGCTTCTGCTATTAGTACATCCCATATGAGATGTTTTGCTCCCTATAAGGATGTCATTCATGTCACCTATTTGGAAAATTTATTATTCTTTTCTACCAGCTCCTTACACTTATCTTCCAATTTCTTTCTTTCTTGTTCTCTCTTTTCAGCTATTTCTTCCAAAATTTTATTCTGCTTCTTTAAACAAGTGATTTCTAAATCTCTATGACTTACCTATGACATATCCTGGGAAAGGGAATCTGTACCAGATTGTACAAAAAGGTGAAATAACTTGCACATTGCTTCTCCTTATTATCTTCTTTTAGCCCCTTTTCGACTTCTGCTTGTCTTGTTTCAAAATCCTTTTCTTTCTCAACCCAAAGTCCTACATATTTCTCACATTTTTTTTCTTTTCCCTCAAACTTCAACAACCTTGCTTTACAACCAATTCATTAAGCATTCAAAGATTATTTTTCTTTCTCCGGTTCTGTCAACATCAAATTTTGTATAAGCTTAGTAGATGGGATACTCAACTTCTTTTTTAAGAATTGAATTGTATTTTCTTTTTCTTTTAACAACTTCTGAGTGGCAACTCATTTATCAGCTTGAATGTCACCCACCAACTCCACTTGAAGCTTCTTAATATGCATTTGGTGGGATTTATTCTCGATTAAATTGAGCACTTAGATCTATGGATCAACACACAACTCACAAGATAGATCATACAATTTTACTCAAAAAGTGAAGAATGAAACAATGCACAAATATCTTGCAAATGTAAATGCTTTCATTAATCAAAAGTAATTAGATAAATAATTATAATTTAGTAAAATGTCTAAATAGCCTCATCAAATTTGAATCCATCTGAGGAAATTCGAATTGGTTTGACTCTACTTGACTACAAGGTTAACTGACCTTGTCTAAATCATTATCAAAGTTCAAAATACCAACTCAAGTGTCTAATTCAGTGTTAATTATCAGTTAACTAGTCTAACTAACTGAGGTATGTGAGTAAATGCGTCTCACCTACATGCAACCATGCAAATCTTGTGCTAACTAATAAGAACTAAATGTAACTAACTCCTAACTAGGATTGACTAGTCACCAATTGTACTCAACTAATGGCAGTTGGTGTCGGCACTCCCACTGGCTCCTAAATTGTAGGGATTGATATAGGAGGCTCCTAAACTAATGCATGCAAGTGCAATCAGTGGAAGTTGGCCTCAATTAGTGTTTCCCACACTTTAGTAACTAGTACATGTGCCCCAATTAGGCCAAGTGGGCCCAATGGTGCTCGTGACTAAATATAGACTGAAAGGACTCTTGATTTAGACATAATTGAACAAATTGGACAAGGGAGGATTATAATCCTACCCCCCCCCCCCCTAAAAGTTAACATGGACAATTTGTGGGCCTTGTTAACTAAGACCATAGGTAACCCATTACAACAACTAAACTAACTTCTCAATACAAGGAGCTACAGAAAAAAACACATGGGAAAAAATCCCCCCCTCTAACTATGCAGATAGAATGAGAATTCAAGTTTAAAAAAATTGAAAATATGTTTCTGTAATATTCATCTCAGCAATGTAGTGAAGAAGCATGCATGATATTCTATGCACGGGCATCCTAGGGCCTGGAATGTAGACTTCTCCATCGTCTCCCAAAATGATGATGGAAGGAAGGAGGAATGTAACCTTTTCCTCTTTCTGGATGAAGAGGTGTATGATCCACTCCATTATTCTGAAGGCAATGTAGCTGATTAGACCTTTCCATATAGCATCTCACATGGATTTTGTTGCATCTCTCGGAAGGAGGTAATATTGCATGGCATAGCGCAAGGTTCTTTGTCTTCTATGTGTCAGATGGATTTCCAGTCATCTTCCTAGGTTCCCACTTGGGAGTAGAGGCTAGGCCTGGATCTGAATCACCCGGAATCTCAAACTCATAAGCTGATATAGCTAGTTCTACAATACTAGTGGAAATTGCAAAAGAAGTAGATGGAATGTTTTTACATTCCCTTCGAAGCAACTGCTAAGAGTGCATTGGTTTTGAAAATGAAATGAAGTGTGAGAACTCATATGCCCTGGAGGCATGATTTGCAGCACCCTTCTCTATGATGTTCTTAGTAGAGATATCTATTATATCCACTAAGTCAGTACCAAATATCACTCGTTTGGGAGAGCTAGTATGAGTCATCCGGTATACAGATAACAGATTTGTAGCTAAGGAGGGAACATAAAGCGCATATTTGAACTTTCCATGTTCAAGCTCGATAGAACCCTTCCCTTGGTCTTGAATTTGACTATTATTACCCATGTGAATACTAGGACCATCAAAATATTGTAAACAAGATAATGATTATTTGGATGAAAACATGATTGGAAGCTCTAGAATCAATGAGGAAGGTATGTGCTGTTGAACAACTAGCCTTCAGTGCATGGCATGTATCTTCATGTTCTTTAGTTTCTTCTCTATGGTCAGCCTTCCTTGTGCTAGCAGGTCGAGTAATGTTGTGTTCCTTTAGAAGAAGATCCATTTCATCACTTGTTCTTCTCATACAAGATATTTCTATATGAAATCCCATTCCACAGTAAGAACAAAGGGTATTTCCTTTGCCATTTTTCTTGCTTCTCTTTGAACTTGAAGGCTCATTTGACTGCTCTTTCTCCACATGAGACTCATCCTTTTTCTTCCCCTTACCATTTGAAACCTTAGTTCCTCCTGCAACCAATGCTTGATCTCTAGAATATCGAATGATCCCCATTTGGATAAACATTCCATGCTCATGGGTGAGAGATTCAACAAAGGCATTAAGAGTGGGAATCCTCCAATTTGGAGTAGTAAGCTTCCTTGAATAAAAGGTTGATATAGATATTGAGTAGTCTACACCAAGTTTTGAGAGGATGGAAAGGATGAGTTGATCATCCTCCTTCTCAACCTTGCACAACTTCAACTGGAACACCAGGTGCTTGAATTCAGTGAAAAAATCATTCAGTGTGTTGAAGTTGGCTAGATAAAGTGAAATCAGATCATTATCTAGCTGATAGATCCTTGGGTCATCCTGCTTATCAAACAAGGAAGTAATATTATCCCAAATCTCCTTGGGAGTATTCAATACATTGATGTGTAAGAGAATATCTCTAGAGATTGAGAGGCACAAGCCTCTATATGCTTCATCAAGCCTATTCCAGTATTTTTATTTCACAACATAATGAACCAGATCTGCCTTTGTCTCCATTATGATTATGAAGGTTCTTTTGGAGTGAAGCTACATATCCATGTTCTCCTTCCACTGGTGGTAGTTTAAAGGAGTGAGAATCTCAATTGGAGGGGCCATTTTGAATGCATTGAAGGAGACTGAACTGTTGTAGCGAATGGAGTGAAGATGATTGAGCTGTTGTAAGGAATGTAGTGAAGGAGACTGATAAACCTATAAATCACACAATCAAATAGGCAAAGTAAGGTCGAAAGCCTACACTTTTTGAATTTTATTCACACCCAACATAGTTGATTGATCAAGCTTGATCAGCAATTCCTTTGCTCGGGATATTAAGTGGTAAATTATCTGCTTCTGGTGCAGTACTGGAAGGAGCAATTTAGCTAAAAAATAATTTTGATCAAAGTGTGAATCTATAGTAGGAGAAGTGCCTTGTCTTGGCGAGGCTCTAATACTATATTAAATTGAGCACATAGATCTCTGGACCAACACACAACTCATAAGATAGATAATGCATTTTTACTCAGAAATTGAAGAATGAAACAGTGCAAAAATGGCTTGCAACTGTGAATGATTTCATTAATTAAAAGTAATTAGATAATTAATTACAATGTACTATAATGGAAAAATATCCTCATGCAATTTGAATCCATTTGAGGAAATTTGAATTGGTTTGACTCTACTTGGCTTCATGGTTAACTGATTGTCTAAATCATTATCGGAGTTCAAAATATCAACTCAACTGTCTAATTTAGCGTTAATTATCAATTAACTAGTATAACTAACTGAGGTAGGTGATTAAATGCTCCTCACCTACATGCAACCATGCAAATATAGCACTAACTGAGTAGAACTTAATGTAACAGATTATAATTGAATGTAACTGACTCCTATCCGAGCTTGACTTGTCACCAACTGAACTCAACTAATGGAGGTTGGTGTTGACACTGCAAGTGGCTCGTAATTTGTAGGGATTGAGCTAGGAGGCTCCTAAACTCATGAATGCAATTGCAATGAGTGGTAGTTGACCTCAATTAATGTTCCCCGCACTTTCATAACCGGTACATGTGCCCCAATCAGGCCAACTTGACCCAATCGTTCTAGTGACTAAATATAGACTAAAAGGACTCCTGATTTAGACATAGTTGACCAAATTGGACAAGGGAGGATTATAATCCTAACATTCTCCACCTTCTCCTTCTGAGTAAATCCTTAGTTGTTTTCTTACTTGATTGTAACTTTGATACTTACAATGTTTCTTGTAGCAAATCAGTATAAATGATATCACATGTTTCTCTGTGTCAATGTATTATATCAGTAGTAGGAATCTTCTTCAAATTCATCCTCAAATCAACCACTTCGTTTCCTGTAGTGATAGCTAAATTCAATGTGTATTTAGCCTGATCCCTAATAGTCATCATGGAAACATCTTGACTATACAATTTTCTAACTTCATCATACATCTTCAATTTTTCATTAAGATTTTTTTCACCCACATCTTTATATCTATATAGGAATTTAGTCTTTGACTTGTACTTATCTATAGCTCCTTCTAGAATTTTATCAAAGGTATATTCTTGGATTTCAATGTCTACGCCTTTGATCTTCATCTGTTTCTCTTTTCCTTTAGATTTTGTGCATTGTACAAGTTGTTGTCCTTCCTTTTCAATATTTGCTTCTTGGGTGTTCTATAAGTATCTTCCCCATCTATATCTATGGCTTCTGAGAGGTCTATCTTATTCACCTTTTAAAAAAAACTGTCTGATGGAGTGATATGTGTAGATGCAACAACAATACTAGAAAGATATTGCTAAGGAGGAGATCTCTCTGGTGCAGATGAAAGTGAATATTCTTGCATATTCTCACCATTATTAATATCATTGGGGCAATCCATCAAATTTTTTGCTTCATACAATCCTGCCACCCCATAATGATCAAATGGTTTATTTTTATTTGCTTGTCTCCTATTTGAGATGATGTGGTGAGGGTCATAATTTATTGCATCTTCCACTAAGAATCCCATTTCTCTTTGCATGATTTTGTTCATTGAAAGGGATGATTTAATTTTAATGGTAAGATGACCAACTTTCCATGGAAATTTAATTTATGAAGTGTTCTTAAAGCTCAAGAAATCTTCATCTTTAACTATTAGCCTTTGTCTAATTAATTCCAATGCAAACACTCTTACTATAAAAAATGATGGCAAGACATAGGGTTGGTGAGAAAACCCATATACCCTAATCGGTGTATTATGCTAAAAAAGAAACCAATCCCCTACTCTTCTTTCAGGTGATAACTGTAATGATTATTTCATTTATGATAGTACTCTAGGTATACTTTCTTGAAAGGAAACATTATATATTGGTTCCATAAGAAACTTCATAAACTTACAATAATCGCTACTCATTTCATTCGTTATAACTATCTCTGGGAGTCACTAAATTATCTTTCATTGAATGTTAAAAATTTCCTCAGCAAAGAAGATTGAAATCTCAAAGTTCTTATCCTGTGGAAGTTTATTAACTAAGAACATATGTTCTCAGCTAAAAAAACATCAAATTTAAGGCATGATGATTGCATGGATTGACTCAATTCCTCAGACCCTACTTGTTGAGTACTAGGGTGAACATTAGACTCAACAAGGGTTCTGTGATGTATTTATTCGTATTGAACCCAAAAAACTGACTTTCAAAGGTTATCAGAGACTATGTTTCTTCATTAAAGAGGTTTTAATCAATGAGAAAAGGGTGATTTAACAACTGACTATCGGGTTTTGTGTATGCTTCGAGGAATGTTTCTTTTTGTTCAATTGAAGACTCTAAAAAAATTGGCCTAGCTTTTCTTCTTTGTACTCTTTCGACATTTGGAAAAAATCAACAGTTATTAACAGGGTATTTAGGATGACAAGGGAATTTACTGGACACAAAATATTAGAACTATATGCATCCATAATTACTCCTTCATAAGGAGAGTAATTATTTTCGCACCACTCAACGAACTCTATAAAATTTGGGGTTTGTTCAACAAAAAACAAAAAAGATATCAACTAAATAGTCCATGAGTATTGATTCCCTAATCTTTGGGGATTTTCAACTTGTTTTGGTGGTTTCCATATTGTCATTTAACAAGATAGTGTCAAATATTTCAGAAACTTTATTCTCAAGGGTTTCTTCAACATTCTGATACTCAAGATTCTAAACCTCTAAATATTCCATTTCAGCCATAAAATACTAGTCCAATAGAGAAATGAATCTACTTGATCAGCTGAGATATGTTTCCAAAGTTTGTCCATGGTGGTGCCTTTTGTACAGTTTGAATTCTTGTTTTCCAACACTTCAGAAAAGAAAAGTTTTGAATCCATGTTCTTGTACTTATATTATTTTATTCATCGTATTGACCATGCACCTTTTTTCTTTGAAATTTAATCTCACCCATATATTTGTTGTTCTTCAATCTGAGACTTTGATTCTTGACTATTGGTTAATGCCACTATTATCTTCCCACTTTTTTCACTCATTTTTTTCTCATGCAACTTTGAAAACCTAAACAAATATCCATCCTTGATCTACACCCCTTTCCAATATGAGCCGTCCATTTTGATTTATCTTAAACCTTGATTTCTAGTTATATGACTCTTTCTATTCTCCTTATAGATTCTATGCTTGGATTTATTTATGGCTGTAGCTTCACCTTAGCTTAAACATGTACCCTTGATCTCGTTCAACACTTTACATTTCCGCGCTCTCGCCAATAATTTCCTTCTTCACATTTTGGATAAGAGGAACCATTTTTATCCATGGATCTACATTTAATTTTCATTTGGACCATCGAAATATGTGTCTTACATTCAATTTCATAAATCACAACTCTGACTTCTTACATGCAACTCTAATTTGCATAATTTATCTTAGACCTCAATCGAAAGACACCTTTAATCTTTGTCGTACAAGTTTAACAGGCCTACCATATTCCGCAAATTTTGAAGAGTGAATTTCTCCATGCATGTTCAATCAGCAGAATCATTCTCTGCAATAGATTTATCCCCAAATTGATCCCCACACTTGAAACATGCACTCCTTTTAAACCATTATGTATATTTTAAATGTGATTTTCCACGAGCACTTTAGACATGCGAAATTCACCTCCCTCATTGATCTAAACCATGTTCGATCTCCTCCATTGAAACATGCAGGTGTTTTATCCTATTCAGCAAATACAAAAGGACTCTTCATCGTGCAACTTATATTGGAGGAATGGAACTCCACTGTCGATATGATCTACCTGTTGATCCCCACTGTTGGAAGTTGCAGGGTATACCATGTTACACATACCGAGAAATCCAGTTAACGCGTGCAAATGTTCCCTTCTTCCGCACTGTACATCTCTGCATGATTCATTTTTGCTTTTGATCTCTTGTGCTACACATCCGGGTCATTTGTTTCCTGTTGACATTTAGCTAAAGCTTATTTTCTTTGTTTATATGTGTTTGAGGGTCAAAATATCATAATTTCTTTAAGTATTGGGTATTCTTAAGCTAGAAATGCCTCTTCAAACACCTGCAGATCCTCCTCAATAGCCTTTAAGGCTATATAATATGAAAATTTCACCTACCTTATTCTTCCTTACACTATTTTATACCTCTCCAACTACTTAGCACAAAAATAGTGCTAACAAGTGGCTCCAACTAGGGATGTTATCCTCTCTGTGAGGTAGGAAATAACCTCATAGATTAGGTGTCGAATCGATTGGGCAGCTCCCCATATTTCAGACTTGAAAACATTTTTTTTTATTTTTGTTTTTTCTATAAACGAAAAAAAGAAAAAGGGGATATGGATACCCCTCTAGATCTTAAGTCCTTCTCTTTGGGCTTCAAATCCTCTGGCTCACCATTTGTACTATTTGAAACTAAAAATATATATACAAATATGATATAGAAGTTTACCTCTTCCCTTTATTTCAAATAATGGTTGAGAAATCTTCAATTTACTAGACCTCCCTCTAGCAGAGATCCATCCTCCTGAAACAAAATGAAAGAATTATGTCCCCTATATGCTACAATGATGTAAGGACCAACCAACATGTGATCAAATTTTCCATGTTTCCCTTTCTCATCATGAGGTGCATCCCATTTCATAATCAAATATTCGACCAAGAATTCCTCCTCTTCGACCTTCTTATCAAAAGTATTCTTCATTTTTTCTTGATGTATCTGTACTTTACCATAGGCTTTGTCTCTTAAGTCATTCAACTCTATGATTTCATTTATTCTTCTCTACATATGATTTTGTTTACTCTATTGTTCCTGTAACAACCTCATGATTGGCATTCCCAAGGATGCTGAAAAAACTACTTCAACTCCATATACCAACTGGAATGGTGACATTCCAATTTCCCTTTTCGTGTTCATTCCCGTCAGCCCACAAAGCATATTTCAGCTTTGTATACCAGTCTCTCTTGTTATCTTCCAACAACTTCTTAATAATCCTTACCATGCTTTTATTTGAATATTCTACTATCCCATTCCCCTATGGGTAATAGGTACTTATGACAAAAAATAACCATCTTCTTAGACTTGAAAACTGCTTCATTGTCTGTCACGATCCTCTTGGGCAACCCAAACCTAGCCAAAATTTTTTCTTCCAGAAAATCCATAATCACTGCATCAGTATTCCTCCTGGTAGGTATTTCTTCAATCCACTTTGTAAACTAGTCTATGGCCATCAAAATCCATCTATGTTTTCTTGAAGAGTTTGGATTTATTTCCCTAATGAATTCTAGTCTCCACTAATGAAAAGGTGCTTTTACAGATATTGGATTAAGAGGAAGTGGAACAAGTTTCCTCTTACCATAAAATATCCGGCATTGGTGGCACTTATTGATCTATTTATAAACATCATAAAATAATGAGGGCCAATAGAAACTAGCTCTGAAAATTTTGTTTCTTGTTACTTTCCAAGAATGGTCCCCCCCATAATCTCCCTTATGAAACACTTATATAGTCTTTTGGGATTCATTCTCCAAAATACAACTTAATAAAACACCACTTGGATCTTTCCAATACAGATATTCATTCAGAATACAAAACTTGGCATATTTTAGCTTCACTATCCTTGCCCTAGTTTTGCCTAACCAAACAGGAGCCTATAAATTTGGCAGCACATACACAATGTCAAAATACCATGGAGATATGGAGAAATCAGGCATTACCTATACCTCTATGTTAAGTTGTTCTGCATGATCGGTCAATAAATTTAATTGCAAGGATTCATATTTGTAATTTTTCATCATCTTTTCCATTCCTTGACCCTTAATCAGTTTGGTGGGCTTGATCTCAATTTCATACTCTAGTAACACAACAATCCATTTTGTTGTTTTTCCCTCTGGATTAGGCTATGTGAGGATGCACTTCACCACACTGCTAGGAACATAAGCAATGATTTGTGAATGAAGAACATAAACCCTGAAATATTTCAGATATTTGACTAGAGCATACACTTGTTTCTCTATTATGTCATACTTCAACTCCCCATGTCTTAACACCTTGCTAAAACAGGATATAGGCTGCTCATTATTTTGATCATTTTTTCGTAACAATAGTCCAGCAACAGTGTGATCAGAAGCATAAGAAAAGATTAAAAAATATTTGCTAAAATATAGACTCACCAGAACATAGGCTTCTATGATGGCCTATTTTATATCTCTTAAATCTCTCCTTGCATACGCTGTCCATTTAATCTCATGTTAGTGATACTAATTATTATTTTAGTAAAACTGGGGATGAACGTTCTTAGAAAATTGACCTGTCCAACGAAGGATTTCACTTCTTTTTTTCTCCTTGGATATTCAAACTTTGGGATTGACTTGATCCTCTCTAGATAAATCTTTCTGCCATCTTTTGAAATGATGTGTCCCACCAATTTTCCTTCCTCCAATGAAAATTTTTATTTCCTGGGGTTCAATCATATTCCAAACTTGTTACATTTCAAGAAACAATTCTCCAAATACCTGATATGTTCCCTATCATATCCAGAGCACACAGTGATATCATCCATGTAGCCAACTACGAATTTATCTTTTTGTTGATCAGAATATTTCACCTCCTGCGGATAGCAAGGTGTTCCACTGGTCTGAATGGTTCAGATCCAAAACAAATAGATCACAGAGGTTGATAACTCCCCCTAGACGCCGTAGATATCTGGAATACAAGGCCTTGATAGTTAACCTGTGTACCTACAAAAGAGTTCAACATGAAACAGATCAAAGCAACCAAAATATGATCTACTAATCTATGCTAGTGACTAAGGAATCTAGCAATATATATCTGAAATCAAGCATCAGCAATATATATGGGGGAGAAAATCAACTTGCATTACAAATATGAAGAACTTTACAATGAAGCCTTAGTGTTGACATGCATCTCCATGAAACTAGCTCTTCATCCCAAAAAGCTCCGACTCTAGCTCTCTATGCTCTCTCCAAATGATCTTGGGCCAAGAGTCAGTCCAATAGAATAACAATGCCTTCAATGTTGCCCCCTCAACCATGGCTATAAATGTCACGTTCCCGACCCTCAGACTGGCGAAGAGGATGCGACGAACACATAAAGAGAGCCGGGAAAACAACCCACGGACATGGACAAACAGAGATTAATGCTGAAATTAAAAGCTTACAGGATGCATATTAAGATGCATAATCATACCAGCATACATAGATGCATAACTCTTCAATCATACAGCGGAAACAAACATATACATTCCAGCATTTACATGTTCATCATGATTCATGAAACATTGGATTAATTGCAGAGATGAAATAACAACAGCACTTATCTTCGATGAAGAATTCACCTGCAACCAGCTACGTCACTGCAATGTTCCACCCAACCATAGGCCAGCGTGCTCGTCAATCTCTCAGCAACACTGCCACCCCCGAGCTGGGCATGATTCCTCAAGGATTAAGGGGACAATACAGGCTCACACATAGCCAAGGGAAAAATCAACCAAACCAACAGTGTTGGGTTTACCAGCAATTCCACAAACTAGCCAAGCTAGCACAGTCCGAAGACCAACCACTGCACACACGCAGCAAGACAATCCCTTCATAGCTCCGTGAAGAAGGTAAAGTTAACCAGGGATACTCCCAAACAAAATATAAGCATAGCTCAAGTCCACCAGACAACACATAGTTGTTCTTGGCCCTAACGTGGCCAAAACAACCAGCAACAACACCCAAACCAGGGTATATCAGCAGCCCAAATTCACAATGGATGATGGCAACATTACACAATCCACAAAACAAGGAAAACTCATCCAACAGCACACACAATTCCCCTACGTAACAGCTTGGCAACTTACATAGTCCCATACAAAGGAGAAGCCAACTCCCAGCGTGGACAGAGGAAACTCAACCAACGGATTGGAAATCCACAGTGGTCCAAAACAAAATTTGACACCACTGCCAACAAAACATGCGGGGAAGACAATCCCAAAACAAAGACAGTGAACACTGCTCACAACATGGGAAAAATGCCCCAAATAGTCTATGCGTGAGTGCAACTTGCACCAAACTGCAACACACAGAGGAAAACAAATGCATGGCCGCAAATCAGTAAGGAAACTTACACGCAGTCCCTCAGTGCGAAATAGCTCCTGCACCCAAGAATCCCAAGCGACAGCCATGATTTCTCTTGCTCCCGACGTGAGCAAAACCACGCAGAGTCCCTGCATGCGAGCATGAACAAGCCACGACCCTACGTGCGAGCAAGAAATAGACCACGAAGAAGATGGCGGTGGAGGTGAAGACCAGGCGCGTGAGGAGATGAACCTACCTCCGCCTGAGAGTGAATAGACAGGGAAGAATGGCGTCATGGGGAATATGGAGGAATTGAATGCAGTCGCGGGTGGAGTGGGCATGTGGGAAAAGGATGACAGCCTGCCACACCCACCACCATAACTGCCTCAACTACCAAAACCAAGACATTAAAGAGGTTGGTGGATAAGAAAGGTGGCAAACAAACAAAGGGTGGCAAAACATGGTTTTTTTCCCATAACCAAGGTTTTACATCCCCCACCCCTTATCCTTTGGAACCATGCCCTTTTCATTCAACGTTACACTACCGTAACTGGTTGTGGTTTTAGTTTTTAATTGATGTGCGTATTTACATGATGCCGAATTATAATGTGCCAAATAGCATGAGATACCACTGGCAACTATCCCTACTACCGAAACACACACACAACCAAATCGATGGTGGGGCTTTTGCCTTGAGCTCCTCACCACGATTAATTACATTATATACATCATGCAAACGGGGTCAAAACCGGGACATTACAATGAACTCATATATATAGGGATTTAATGGATAGAGATAGTTGAGAAATTAGTCAGTGAGGTGGCCTCTAAGATCATAGGATGAGGGATCTCAAGCTCAACCAACCCACAATAGTATGGATAAGAGATATCTCGAGGCTTATCATCTAGAAGCCTCGAAAAGCTTCTCTTTTTACCCTTTTACCCAGGGTACCATGCTTTTCCTTCTTTGAAAGAGCGGTTCTGGTAATAACCGCCTATGGACCAAGGGTGACAGGCGGTGGCACCGCTTGTGGACAACCGATGAAAAGTGGTGCGAACAGGGGTACCTCTCCTGGATAAGGGACTATGAGTGGTGCTGGGAATTTGTATGATAGACTAATAAGAAACCACTTATTCTTCACTCCAGAAGTTGGGATTTCAAGGCAAGAAGGTATGTCAAAGGTCTTATCACATGATGGTGACAAGATTCTGGTATAACAGGATTCCCCCCAAAGCATGAGTCTTAGAGTGATATGATAAACGAGAGCTTTGAGAACAAGTTGTTCACAGGAGACAAAAATGTTGGCTCGATTGGAGCATGCAGTCAAGTAGGCATCTGTAGTACATTAGTATGTTGACTCATAGACATAAGTAACCAAACTCATAGCTGCAGACCAATACAAGGCAAATCCATGAGTGGAATAAACAAGCATGGCTACTAGAATACAAAGTAGATCCATTTGATAGAGGACTCAAAACTTGGACATAGCTACCAGACATAGAATGTAGATCTGTGTCATACAGACACAAATTTGAGCATAGCCACAACCATACAAATGTGGATCTATGCTAGATATACAAAAATCCATCCCAACCTGGGGAAAAGCAATGAGCACTTTTAAACAGATACCTAGGGTCTTCGTATCGTCTTCCACAAAGTACGATTCTACCCATGTGAATACAATGATCTGAAGTCGAACATGGTAGAAACCACTTGATTACCAGCCAATAATGTGAACCGTTAACAAGTGCGAGGGAGATCACCATTAATGTCAATGATTCCCAAGGTACCCTAGTACAACCTAATGAGTGCGAATAGATGTCTTGATGTCGAACACCCAGTCGATTCTATCGATCAAAGGTCAATGATGTGAACCAATGTCGAGAGTAAGAGAAACTGTCATTAAGGCATATATATCTCAAGGTACTGAATATTGTTTCTAATACTATTTCTTGGATGATGAGCTAATGTCGATGGGAATAGTCTCGTCGAAGGAGGGCCATGATGAGTCCCACATCGACGACACGAAACTCGGAACATAGTTTTGGAATGATGTGAACATAGTAACCATATGACTGAATCAAAGATACTAACACAAAGGCTGCGTATACTATAGAGGTAATACTTCTTTAGATTCCCTTTGAACATCGGGTGGCACGACAAAATGACTTGGCAGCATGACTAGACAGGACAGATACACAATGCGACAGTGGACATTGAATTCTTTTGAAAGACTCAAAGGATTGGCATGACTCATGAAAGTGGATCATCATGGAGATCAGCTGAATACCCAATTGACTGACATGATTGTGCAGACAAGTTCCATGTTCAAAGGTAACGACAAACAACTGCCATTATTTGCAAAATGATTCCCTTTCTCATTTCCCCCATCATGATCGATGAGTGCCTCTTTTCGGTTTTATGAGTTCAAAGAGGGTAACAAACACTCAATATAGCTTGTCAGAAGACAAGTCTAGTCTCATACATTTTACGAACCTAAGAGAGGATGGGTTCATTCCCAAAATGGGTCTCTCAATGTTTAATCTTTAACGAGTCCACTGAAAAAAAACTCAGTATCATTCTTGTTTAGAGAGTCTGAATGAATATGGAAGAAGACTCCATGGGGGTCCTTTCTCATATAATTTAGTCTCTAAGGCCCAAAAAAGTATAAAATCATACCTTAGAGAACTCTTCCAGTCATGATTGGATGGAGTGTTCCTTTCTCATAAATAGTTCTGTTTGAACCGAGAAAGAGATAACCTATCGTCAGATAGACGACTCTTCAAATACCTTGACGAGCGTGAAGAAGACAAGATCACTCGATGATCTTTTCATATTTAAGGACTCTGAAAAGTGTTTAAACATAACTCCATGAAGTTTCTTTACACAATGTCACTTTTTACGAGCCTGGAAAGATTCGGAAACAGACTCGACTATCTTTTCATGTTTAAGGAGTCTGAAAGAAGATATGAAAAGAAGACTCCATAAGGTTTCTTTACACCATATTGTATTTTATGAGCCTGGAAAGAAACTTGAACTAGACTCGGAACTTTGATACTAGAATTTAATGAGCATGACAAAGTGTCCTAATAAATGCTCAATGGCCTTTTTCGTTTTGTGAAAGTATGAAAAAGCCATAAACAAACTTTCCAAATCTTTTTACTAAAATCAACCTGCAGACGTCTCATAAACAAGTGTTAAATGCATCCAAAATAAACATTACGGGATTACGACAAATAGATTTTGACCAGAACATGATGTAGTATCAAAACTATACTAAGTCAAACCCAAAAAATATCTATATAAGGCAAGTAAATAGTAAATAACCAAGCATTTCACTATTTACCTCTTGGGAGAGAGCACTTGGATCATTTTTTAGCCAGATCTTCCATAGCTAATACCAGGATTTTTCACTGTCCGTTTTTAGTCTCGTCAGTTGTAGGTAAGAGCTAAGACCTTCTTATTTCATTTCATAGCTTTCATATTGGGATTTGATGGGGTTTTAGGCCTATTTTGCAAGCCCTAAAATCTTATTTATTGGCACCATGGCTACCCCTTGCGGGATAGGCGGTGCCACCTAAGAACCGCGCCAAAGACAAGGTGAACAGGTGGTGCCACTGCCTGTCTCCAACGCGGCACAAGTGGTGCCATCCGTGGAGAAATTTAACCAATGATATATGCAAAACTAGCTCATTATTTTGATTTATAATGATTTAAGGATGATATTGATGTATACCATTGTGTTTTGGTAGGTCTAGGCTTCCAAAATATGGTGATATGGAAGGAAAGAACTCATGACAATGAGGATGCCACTACTAAAAGGAATCTGGTGTGTATTTCTGCACTCCAGAACTATGGAATTCTAAAGTTCTTTCAGACACCAAGCATGGTGTCCCACGAGAGACTACTGGAACACATACTGAGAAAGTGGAATCCAAAACAACAATATTTTGAGGTGGGGGCACATATACTTATAGTGGAGGTAGAGGATATCTACTTCCTAACTATCCTATCAAGACGGGGTGCCCCTATATCACTAACTGGTTCTCGTGGTAGGGACATTACCACCAGAGAGCTCATAGATCTACATTGTGCACCAGGTACAGGTATATCGGGGAAGAAAATCCCCATCAGGGAAGTGATAGACAGGGCTCTATAGATCGTTCTATTCACCATGTAGAGGGTGGGAGGGAGCCAGGGTGTACATTAGGCTTTCAAGGCACATATGTTCTATGCCCTAGAGGCAATGGAACCTATGGTGTTCAACTGGGAGGAAGCATGCCTTCCAATCTTCAAGGATCAACTGACTAAATGTTAGCAGGGAGAGCTAAAGCAATTTGGATTTGGTTCCATCTTAGCTTGTTTCTTCTTCGAGCAAGTCCCCCAGATGAGGCCCCAGGTGAATTTTCGGAGTCTGAGAGCACAGGACCCCTGCATGCTGAGGTGGGTCCATGTCATGGCTCGCACGGGAGCGGGTAGGGGCAAAGTGAAGTTCGGTGATGCGTTCTTCAAATGGCTGCAGGATCAGATGCTCATGGTCGAGGACTATGCCTATGCGGGCACAGATTTTACAAGTGATCCTGGCCTACCACTCCCGCCTGGAGGGCAGTGGGGAGACATTGGTAAGAAACAAGAAACCCTAAAGATGAAAAATGTTTTTATGTTTTTTATATTTTTTTATGATAAGTGACAAGACCTGTTTGTCTTCATGCAGATGTTGGAGCAGCGAGGCTTGGAGGATCATCTCCATTAGACAGGCGAGCCGGAGCTCGCTTCGTGCCATAGGGTGATTATATCACTGGGGAGCTGAAGGAGAACCTTGATAGGTTGACTCTGGACATCCTAGATGCTGACATAGATGATCTCTCGACTAGATATCAGAGATCTATGGTGGGAGTACCAGGCCGATTCAGTAGGCTACTTCGCAAGGTGGCTCGAGCAGTGATGTGCTACCATGAGCACCACTAGATGAGACATATATACTGAAAGCTAATAACTTCAGGATTTTGTATGATGATTTTGCCTAAAAGCCTACGTGCTTCAGAAGAGGTCTTGGGACCTGTTTTTTGTAACATTTTTCGTATATATATATATATATATATATATATATACATACATACTTTTACATGATGTTTATACGTTTCGAATGGATGAATGCATTTTCTATGAGTTCTATGTGTCTTTAAATGTTTCTTTACAATGTACCATGTTGGATTAATGTCATGAATGGGAAATATGCCAATCAAGGATGTAATTAGCCAATGAATCAACAACTACATTCTGTTCCCTAGGGATATGCCTATATGTAATGGTTCCAAATTATCTTTCTAACAAATGTACCCCCCGAAAGAGGTAGAGGAGCACCAGGTTCCTAATGGTGTAGATATGGTTTAAATGACAAACCACGAGCTGAGAGTCCATCAAGACTACTGGATCATGGACATTTTGGGAGCCAACTTCAGTCAAAAGACCGATGACTGCTTCATACTTGATGATGTTATTAGTAGCGGGAACTAAGCAAACCACTCCTAAACTAACCAAATATTCAGCTGGGGAATAAAGAACCCAAGCAGTCGAGGCTAGATTCAAGGTTGGGCAGCAAGCACCATCAGTGAAGCCGTAAAAATCCATCTGCATCACCAAAACATGGTATAAACAGATGCAGGCACCAAAAATCAAAACCATCTTGAAAATACTTAAAACACACTGAAAGTCAATCAATATACATATATACAAGATACCATCCAAGAAGACCTAGGAATAGTACCTTTTTAGGTACAACCCATTGCGAGGTTTCCCTAAAGGGATTCCATCATAATCTACCAACTCATAGGCTCCTTTATCTAACACCTTGGAAATAACAAAATGTCCATACCACATAGACTCGAACTTACCCTTTCCTAGCTTGTCATATCTCTGGACATAAGTCAAAACTAGGTCACCCTCATTGAAAACATGAGGCTGGACGGATTTATCGTACTCCGCCTTGACGCATTTCTTATGTGCCTCATTAGCCAAGGCAACATCTCTACGAGTCTCATCAAGGTTATTCAAGTACAAAAATCTTGCTTCCTCTGTGGAAGTGTCTGGGAAAAGTTCGACGGTGAGTTGTAAAGATGGAATCTGACATTGGATAGGAAAGATAGCTTCGAGTCCATAGACAAGCTGGAATGGCATGAAACCAGTAGCTATTTTCACAGAAGTCCGATAAGCCAAAAGAGCGGAAAAAAGAATGAGATGCCAATTGGATTTATGATCTCCAACCATCTAATGAAGCATAGTTTTCAAAACCTTTTTAATGGCCTCTACTTTACCATTAGCTTGCAGATATTACGTCATAGAGTTTTCATGGCAAAAACCTAGCTTGGCACTCAATTCCTCCATCATTTGATTATGGAAATGGGATCCGTGATCAGTGACGATGGACTACAGAACTCCAAATCTAGCTATGATATGGTTGAACAAGAAGAGAGTGGCAGTCTTACCATATTCTGCATATGTAGGCATAGCCTCATCCCATTTTGTAAAATAATCCACGGCTACAATGATGTAACCATGTCCCCCGGCTGAGGTAGGTTTACAATGCATGAGGTCAATCCTCAATCTCACAAAAGGGCCAATGTAAATGACGAGGTGAAGTGGAGCAGGATGGGTGTGATTTTTGGGATAAAAATGTTGGCATGGTGGGCATTTCTTAACAGCCTCATGACAGTATTTGAAGACCGAAGGCCAGAAATAGCCAGCGCAAAGAATTTTCTGGGCTGTAGCCATCCCAGATAAATGACTGCCACATGCTCCAAAGTGGCAATCATTTAACACATGTTCAGCCTCCTCATGAGTGAGGCATCTCCAGAGAATGGATTCAATCCCACGTCTATACACGGTATCATGCAAGATGAGGTAGTATTTTGCGTGGTGGCGAACGCGGCGACGATCATCATGAGATAGATGTGGCTGAAAACACTTGGTCTAGAGATAAATCAACAAATCTCCATACCAAGGATCAGTAGTGCTAATTAGGAACATGAATTCTTCTAGAAATGAATGGCTGGGCTCAGATTCCGTGGTAGAACAGGGAAGGTCACATATAAGCTAAAAAAAAACCAAGGATTTCTTTGATGTAGCCTTGGCAAGCTCAAGATCAAACTCCTGAAGGATGGCAATCCAATGGGAATACTTGCCCCTGAGTACCTAACGAGTCAGAATGTAGTACATCAGGTTTTGGTTTTCCAATACGGTGGTAGTGCGAAGAAGAATATAGTGATGAAATTTTTGCACAGCAATGACCGTGGCCAAAGCTAGCTTCTCCACATGTGAGTAACGGGTTTCAAAATCAATAAGATTTTTACTGGCATAATAAATCACATGCTCGTGACTGTGGAGATTGTGCTGCAATATAACCATGGTGATGGTAGTAGCGAAGGTAGCAATATGCAAGAGAAAATATTTTGAATAGTCCAGGGGGTGTATCATAGGTGAATGAGTCAGAGCATGCTTAAGACTATCAAAGGCATGTTGGGCCTAGTCATCCCAGAAGAATGGAGTGTTCTTCTTGAGGAGACGCATATAACCATGCATTTTCTTAGTGAAATTGCACAGGAAATGACGAAGAAATTTTTCCTTCCCCTGCAAACTTTGGAGTTCAAGGATGGTGGTTGGGGCTGGTAGATTAATGATGGCAGCAATCTTCAAAGGATCAATCTGGATGCCATCTTTGGATACCACAAAGCCAAGCAGACATACCGTCTCAACACAAAAAAAACATTTGTGCATATTGAGCCATATATTATAATGACGACATCTCAGGAATATGTCTGGAAGATGACCAGGGTGGTCCTCCTGTCACTGTGAATGAGCAGGGAGGTCGTCAAGGTACAGTTCAACAATATGCTTAATGTCGTGAAACGCATAGAACATTGCATGCTGGAACATGGTGCCAATGTTTTTCAAGGTGAAAGGTAACTTCTTATACGCAAAGGTTCCCTATGGGCAGATGAATTCCGTCTTATGCTGATCCACAGGAAATATCTCAATATGATTGTAGCCGGAGAATCCATCCATGAATGAAAACATGACACTTCCAGCACAGTTGTCGATAATCTGATCAATGTGTGGGGTAGGAAACTTGCCTTTGGGACAATATTTATTTAAATCCCTAAAGTCGATATAGACTCTAATGGTTCCCTGTTTTTTATTGACAGGGACAATGTTTGATACCCATTTCATCAAAGGTACAGGATAGATAAATCTATCTTTTAGAAGTTTCTCAATCTCATCTTTAATAGCTGCAGCCTTCCTACGATGGAACTACCTAAGTTTCTGTCTAACAGGTTTAGCCGTGGGATAAGTTTTAATCTTCTGGACCACAATGGAAGGGTCAATCCCCGCCATCTCTTCATAGGACCAGGAAAAAATATCACGAAATTCCTTAAAAAGTGCCTTATATGCTTCAGATTCATCTGTGGAGCAGTTCTACCCAATATGAACATGCTCAATAACATCAGGCTTGGTTGATATGTCAATTGGGTTCGTATGAGTAATGTTGCAAAGATTTCCTCCAAAATCTGTATTTTGCAACAATATAGGACTTTGCGGAACGTTGACAATATTAGTAGGAAACAAGGATGCAAAATCATAGCTACCCAAACTGGTATTGGGGAGGAACATGGATCTATGATGGTGATCCTCCCAAATGGGCTCGCCCGTGTTCGTGATATCTATAATGGACTCGTCAGAAGGAAAAGTCATGGAGATATAGTCTAAAACCAGAAGAGAAGGTGCTAATTAGTACGTAAATGGTAAGGATCCGAAGCCACTAAATGAATGTCACTAGTGTGATCAACAGAACAAGCTTGAATGGTGTCATACATAGCTTTGTGTGGGCTCAACAAGGTGGACTCAACAACATTGTGTCCTGGGGCTCAATATCAAATGAAGCAATCATATGTATTGTCGCGGTATCCGTGCTAGGACGAGTGGAGGGAAAAATCCCCATAAGGGATGAATCCTTCAGCATACCTACCCCAATCGACTCGTAAGGAGGAGGGGACTGACCTAACATGGGGATGTTATTAGCCATAGAGGTAGTAACATCCGGCATATAGAAATCAAGCTGGTCAATAGTAACGATTCTCCCGAGATGCGGGAATTGGACTGTTCGAAATACTGTTGAAGCAACGGCATTCATGGCATAGAACCAATTCCTTCCTAAAAGTAGGTTATAATCTAAAGGAGCAGCCACCACTTCTGCTTGGATGGAAATGGTTTTTCCCCCCAGCTCGACTGCTAGGGCTGATATGAGGCCGTGGGGTTGGAATCCTTGTCCATCAAAGGCTTTAAGGGTCATAGGTGATGTAACAAGCTTGGGAGAGCCAAGAGATTTCCAACAAGTCAGAGATAACACCGAGGTCGAAGCTCCTTCATCTAGTACCGTTTGAAATAATTTCTTTCCCACTACTTTCATAATGATCTGAAAAGCAAGTTTATGTGGTAATCTAGGTTTATGGTTCTCAACACTGAAGTGAATCAAGTTAGTGTTATCCAGGTCTATAGCTCCCAATGCATTCAACAAGTTCTTGCGTTGTGTAGGGAAACTTTGGAGTACTTCTAGGGTAGACATTGCACAAGGTTCCTGAGCGATATCTTCAACCACATTATAGAATTGAGTGGCTTGGGCATTGGGATTAAAGATATCCTTCTGAAGAGTACTCTTTGGTGGGCACAAAATCATGTCGAGAGTAGGCTTCTCGATAGACAAGAGAATAGTAGACGAGGATTCTGGAGAACTAGTGGAGGGAGCTTTTTCTGAAGAAGATTGGTCTTCTTGCCTATCTATGGGTTTATCATAATTCTGGCTTTGAGTTTGAAGATGGATGGTATATGAGGACATCATATGAATTTCCTCTGATGAACTAGAGTTAACCTCGTTCGACATGTGGTCTACCAACTGTTGTTGAGAGGGGAAAGTATCTCTAAGTACTATAGGTGCGGGGTTAGACTTCAAAAACTGGGAGATTTCATCCCGACGGGGGCACTCGTTAGAGAAGTGGTCACCACCACATAATAGACAAGGGCATTTAGCCTTCCTTTTCCCTGTGTTGTTCTCATTGTGGGTTGATTGTGGGGTCTCCTGCTGGTTTCCAGGTTTTTTATTTTGATTTTTACCTTTATTTTTATTACCCGAGGTTTGAGTACTTTGAATAGAATTGACCTCGGCAGAAACCTTGGGAGTCAAAGGAGTAGTAGGCTGGGTTTTCTTGGCAGGTTTGGCTGCGAATGGGGACTGGATTGAACCAACAATCCTGTCAACAGGTACTTCTACTGATGGCTTGGCAGGGTCAGTGCTGGGGTGAGGAGCTTGCGGGATCAGGTCATAAAGGGTCCTAGACTGGGAATAAACCAAGTCTAGGTACTGAGCCCAACTAATAGCCTACTCCTAGGTAATGGCACCGCCCATGGAAACATCTCAGGCAATAGGAGGCAAAAAGGACTTAGTGAACCGATTAGCTAACAACTGATCTAGAATAGGGGCCTTAATAAGCCTTCTCTGCCTTCTCCACTAATGAATATGATCAGAAATGTGGGTGGAGGTGTTCTATCGCAGAAAAGTTAAAATATCAATACTTGTTTCATAATGAATAGGGAGCTGAAAGTGCGTAATAAATACGGTTGCCAACGAGCCAAAATCCACAAATGAATGTTGTTGGAGTTCAATATACCACTTTACAGCCGTACCGGTCAAAGTTTGCTTAAAGATTCATAACCGGACGGAATCATTCATGTGGGATTTCGAGGAACACCACAAATGAAAAGTCATGACATGGTTCTGTGGATCTTCACCCTGCTTCCCATCGAATTTTGGAATGTCCGATGGTAACTTTACTGGAATGGGAGGCCATGAGGGATTATGTCGAATGGGATCATTAATCAACTTGGACAAATCAGGCAAGTCCAAAGTTGCAAGGAAAGGTAACCGTCTATTGGGCTGCACATATTGGTAATATTGATATGGCATGAAATTACCAGTAGGGCCATAGGTTGACTGAAAAACATGTTGTTGTGAGGAAGAAATACTGGGAAATCCACCCATGGGTGGTTGATTTCAAGAATTAGGACCACTAGGACCACCAGGGCCTCCAGGAGGAGGACCTCCAGAGCCACCGGAACCACTAGGACCACTAGGACCACCAGGACCACCAGGAGGCGGACCACTAGACCCTTTGGAACCTCCAGGAGTTGGAAAACCTCTGGAGCCACTGAAACCACTAGGTGAAGGGCCACCAGGCCCTCCAGAGCCATAAGGAGGAAAGACACCAGGTCCCCCAGGACCACTAGGACCTCGAAGACCATGAGGAGGACCATCAGGCCCTCCAGGACTATTAGGTCCCCCAGAGGGAGGACCTCCATAAGGTGGTCCTCCCACACCTCCCGTAGTATGTATGGATATCCCTCCCATGGCTAGCATGTAAGACCAGTTGGGTTGCCCCCATGGCATAAAATTTTTATTAGGAAATGGAATTCCAATAGGATTAGATGGATGATTACCTATAGGTATTTGATAACCATAACCACTAGAACACTGAATGGCCACAGGTTGTGCCCCCAAGGGCTGACCTGAACTAGATGGATGATTTACCACATTAGTGTGGGTGGGAGGGACAAAAGCTGTAGATGTTTCTATGTTAGAGGTCTACTCTTGGCTAGGTACAACTCCGGGATCAGATAACGTAGGTCATGCAGGGGGTTTCCCCCCGGCATTCACAGGTACTGAAGACACAGGAATTGAAGGTTGGACCCCATATGCAAAAGATATGGGTGAATTTGGATCAGACATAACATAAGAGGTGAGATGGGTGCAAATTTGACCTGGACTATGGGTTGTTAATGGATGATCTATAATCGGTTCAATGGGTCTCATAGAATTGGCTAGTGAACGATATCCCACAGGAAGGAATGTGGAATGAACTGGTGAAGAGCCTAGTATGTTGTCAATCTACTTTTCTACCTCCTGTGCACGGAGGATAGAAGAATGGTATTTCCTGCATTCTTCTTCACTTTGAGGAGAACTTACACATGTGGCAAATGAGGCAATGGCCTATCCAATAGGTGTCTCCCAAAAAGGAGCATTAGGACCAAAATCCGGACGGGTATCATCAACATGATCTTCTACGGGAGTATGGAGCAGTGAATCCTCACGGGAAGGATAGTGGACCAAGGGAGGAAAGTGTGAAGAATATGGTACTCCACTTTCTACCACCACATGATCTCCCACTTGGGAGGTGGTAGAAGCTCCTCAGTCGATAGCTTCCATTGGATTTCCTCGTGAAATAGAAGTGAAATCGGGTGGCAAGCCCCGTACTCTCCTGGACTGTCTTAACTTAGCCAGTGTGTATAGTTCCTATCTAACCTAGGGTCTAAAAATCTAGAAAATACACACCAAAAGACTTCCTTACTCAAAATATAGGTCAAAATAAGCAGACGTAAAATGACAGGAGGAGTTCAAAAGTCAGGTCTCTCACTAGGATTGTCAATCCAGTGCCACTCACGATATACCTCGAGGGTACGTGCGTAGTAATCTCCCTGAATGTTGTTTTCGGTGTATGGCTCCAAATAAGACGACCAAAGGGATTTTCTCAGATAGATAAGGTACCCTAGCGGGGTCTCCCGATATACTCAAGGTACGTGGGAGCTCAAATCGGTAGTAGTGTTGTCTAATGCATAACCGTACACAAGGGGCCTTCCGATATACAATCAAGTACGTGAAGTACCTTTCTATATACCTCAAGGGTACGTGAAAGACCGTTTGATATACCGACGATGCGTGGAAGAACTGCGCGAGTCCCAGAATGTGATGCTGTCAAATAACGACAGCTCCTACATTTTACGATGCCCAAACACGTCTCTAACCTATCACTCAAGTTACTACGTAAATTTTAACCCACAACTACCGTTGATTTTAACTTGTATGGTTAGGTGAATGCATGATGTTCTGACAGAAAAGTAAAACCATACAGTATGCTTGTGCAAATATTCACTTTACCATTCAATATGCCTACTTATGAGAGGGAAGAGAGTGTTTTTCTTTTTGTTTCAAGACCAAAAATCATACCAATCAACAGTCATGAACATCAAATCAAAGACAAGAAAATACTTCTACAAACCAAATTCTTCTTTCCGAAAGTAAATGGGAAGGGTGAGAATCTCTTTCCCTAAAAGAACAACACCAAGCACACCTATATTCCAATGCACTCTAACTTTTCAAATTTATTAAAAACATAAGCAAATCTAACTTAAAACTACCATTTTTTTTATTATTTTGATCGAGATATTCCTATATGCATGAGAGGCGAAAGATCGTAAAGGTCCTGAAAGCTTATGAAGCCAATCAGACAACTCGAATCCAACACTCAAATATGATGTCCTAATCTCAAGAAAAACTTTTATTTTTTGAAGGGAAGAAAAAGAAGTTTACTATGCAAGCAAGAAATGAAATCTAGAATCTAATATAATGTTCTTCTTTCAGTACATACAACGAAAAGAGAGTTCAATGAGCACCCTAACTTTCAGAAAACATGAAATCCTTCTTTAAACACAACCAATGAGCAAGAAGCGGATGAACAATTAAAAAGACTAAACAAATTTTTGAAATTCCACTCAAAATGAATCTTAAACCATCAAAGCAGCAAGCCACACACATCAGATTCAATAACACGATCCTGATAACAGAATTGAAAGCGATCAAAACTCCAATTTTTTACAAAGAAAAATGAGGAAGAAGGGGTTTTGGACTAATGCCTACCTGGTACCACGCTTTTTAGGTGTTGTAGGAGTGTTTCCAAAGCAACACTAGTCTTCGCTAACTAGATACAGGAGGTGGCACTGCTTACTGTCCATTGTGTTCAGGCGGTGGCACCGCTCCTCACACAAAGCATTTCCACAGTTCCCTGTAGATGGCCAAAACACAAAGAGAACAATGGATCAGATAAAAAATAGACTAGATCAAGATGGATACTGTCAAATTGAATATGGTAGAAGAGCATAACAAACATAAATAACACAGATCTGAACAGATCTGGAAATTTCAAACTCAAATAATACAAATTAGAAAGTAGATCTGACTGTAAAGAGTTGAAGAAAATGGAGCGTGGATTCAAACAAGAGTTATAGACTAAGGATGATCAGAATGACTGAATACAACTACTCCCCAGTGGAGTCGCTAGATTTGTTGATCGGAATATTTCACCTCCTACGGACAACAAGGTCTTTCGTTGGTCTGAATGGCTCAAATCTAGAACAAATAGATCACAGAGGTTGATAACTCCCCCTATACGACATAGATATATGGAATAAAAGGCCTTGATAGTTCACCTATGTACCTGCAAAAGAGTTCAACACGAAACATATCAAATCAACCATAATATGATCTGCTAATCTATGCTAGTGACTAAGGAATCTAGAAATATATATCTGAAATCAAAAATCAACAATATATATGGGGTAGAAAATCAACATGCATTAGAAATATGAAAAAGTTTACAACCAAGCCTTAGTGTTGACATGCATCTCCATGAAACCAACTCTTCATCCCCAAAATCTCTGACTCTAGCTCTCTATGCTCTCTCCAAATGATCTTGGGCCAAGAATCAGTCCAACAGCATAAAAATACCTTCAATGTTCTCCGCTAAACCATGGCTATGAACTCATATATATAGGGCTTTAATGGATAGAGATGGTTGAGAAATTAGTGGGTGAGGTGGCCTCTAAGATCCTAGGATGAGGGATCTTGAGCTCAACCAACCCACAGTAGTAGGAATAAGAGATATCTCAAGGCTTATCATCTAGAAGCCTCGAGAAGCTTCTCTTTTTACCATTTTCCCTAGGGTACCGTGCTTTTCCTTCTTTGATAGAGCGGTTCTTGTAATAACCACCTATGGACCAAGGGTGACAGGCAGTGGCACCACTTGTGGACAACCGATGAAAAGAGGTGTGAACAAGGGTGACGCTCCTGGATAAGGGACTATGAGCGGTGCTGGGAATTTGTATGATAGACTAATAAGAAATCACTTAGTCTTCACTCTAGAAGCTGGGATTTCAGGGCAAGAAGGTATGTCAAAGGTCTTATCACATGATGGTGACAGTATTTTGGTATAACACTTTTTCCTCTACAAAGGAAATGTCTATGGCACGCTAGAAAGTAGCCCGTCCATTCATTAGACCAAAAGGAATCTTGGAATACATAAAAGTACCCCATGGAGTAGTGAAGGAATTCTTCTCTTGATCCTCAGGTAACACCTTTATCTGATGGTATCCTGAAAAAAAATTCGTAGTGGAAATTCTTTTATACTCCACCACTTTCTGCAATAAGTGTTCCATCTTGGGAAAAGGATAATTATCTTTCAAAGAGACTTCGTTAATATTTTTTAAGTCTATACAAAGCTAGATTTCACCTTTATTCTTTCTAACAGGTACCAGGTTTGCAATCCACTTAGAAAATCTTAGATTTACAATGATCTTAGGATTAAACAACTTTATGATCTATTTCTCAATGATAGGTAGCAACATTGGATTAACTCTTCTCAATTTCTATCTATGAGGTTTCTCACCAGATTTTACAGGAATAGTATGTTGTATGATGGAGGTATCATACTCTTTAAGATATTTATAGCTCTAGGAAAAGAAATTAGTGTACCTTTCAACAAATTGATATAATATTATTTTCCTTTGACATGGAGGCTCTTTGAAAGTTTTATGATATTTGGTTTCTCTTCGATCCCTATATTTTTATCTTCGACAACATCATCAACAGGTTTCATCTTCGAATTCTTAGTGACATCATTTTGGTAAAAAAATTCTCTAGAGGGATCAGGCCTCTGAGGATATGATTACCCTTCAGTTGAACTACATCCTCAACCCCCGGGAAGTTTTGGTACTTCATGTTCTCAGCAATTCATTCTTCACTGTCTTTGACATCTTGAAATTTCTCAAGACTGTCATTTTCATTATCTACCTCAGTATTTACAAACTCACCAGATAACTCCAAAAATATCTTAATCTCCATATCATCTTCAAATACCTGTGAGTATTTGGAATTATCTGGTATGGAGGGTATGTTTACAATGTCAACCTTATACTTCTTTTTTCTAGCAGTGCAATTTTTGAATTTACCAGCAGCAACAACTAAATTTTCAGCCACTGTATTTTCATATCTATGAACTACTCTGATTGTGTGCTTGGTAAAATAATTACCAAACACATCCCACACTTTGATTCTATAATCCCTCATTCTGGGATGTCTGGTTTGATAGCTATCATTTATCTAATTTATTACTATCTCTAACTCTCCCATGACTTGTATCCTTTTGGCTCCCATATCTTTTAAAGCATGCAGCCATAACAATAAAGCTTCATACTCTGCCACATTGTTAGAACATTCAAAAGTTAACGTAGAAGACAAACCTTTAAAATTACCAATGAGAGAAATAACATACACACCTGTACCTGCACCAACCTTAGCCACTGATCCATCAAAATACACGGTACATAGACCTTCTTTATGTTTACTCTCCAAAGCTTCATGTTTCTTTTCAGACTCTTCTTCCTCTTTAACTTCAATAGGTGCAGGAATTTCAAGATCACAGGGAGAAACATCATTAAATAAAATGGAAGATTCGAAGTCAATATCACAAACATATATAGCATGGTTATCTGGTTTGTCTTGGCTGCTAACTACATATGGGGATATTTTCTCACTGTACAACCTTTTACTTCCTCTAGCCATAGGAATGGTAGCATATGGCATTTCCATCTACAATCTTCCCTTTAATTTAGAGGTCCAAGACCTTCATAGTAACAAACCAGATTTAGGAGGAATGTCTGCTATGATAACGGCCATTACCAAAGTTTTAGAGGGAATTTTTGTCAAATTTACTACCATATATCTAATTAATCCAAGACATGTTAGCTTTCTGGAATCCAAAAGAGTACAACTCCTTATATGGTCTAGAACTTCTAATCCTAAACTTTCTACCACTCCCTTTGGCATCAGATTATGGGAGGCACTATAATCTAACATGGCATTGTGTACACCCATATAATGTACATTTAGACTTAGGTAAAAAGGGGGAACTTCATCCTCATCTCCATTTTCAATTTTATACCCAAAGACAATAGTAGGAACATCAACATTCACTTCTAATATATCAGGTTGAAATTCTCCTTAATTTCTAGCCATACCTATTATCTTGTCTTTGTATTCTATGTTTCTTAACAACTCATGAAAAGGGATGGAGAATTTTACCTTTGAGATTTATGTTTACAGGTTGAAAGTTGAAACAATTGTTTCCACATCTATCAGTGCTAGTTGTTTAACTTCTTTGGTCTTTTCTACTTTATTTTTAGGATCTTTATATACAATTTTTCTTTTTCTTTTTCATTTTTCTTATCAGTGTTCTGTTGACTTCTAGAAGGATGATTTGGATTTATCCTTCCTTTATTGACAATAGCATCTCTATTCCTCAATTGAATATTTATTTGGACATCATCTATAGCATGTAGGTACCCCCTGTGGTACTATTCTTATTCTACCTCAAAATCCTTATTATTATCCTCCTGAGTATACATGTTATGTTTTGTTTCTGTGAGATATATATCATAATCCAAATCACCAAAATGATGGATTCGATCTTCAATAGGTTCATCCTCACCTTCACCATCAACATATTTTTCAGGGAAAGGTGGTTGTATTTGTTGGTCATTTGGATTTCTAGGATTTTGTATCTCCCTCTGTCTGATTTGTGGGGGTTGAGGAGGATTGGGACTTCTAAAATTAGGATTTCTGATTTGAGGCTCATTTTGTTCCTGGTTCAGTGTCCTGTTATCTATAGTCATTTTATCCATTTTCTTCAATATCATCTCAAATTTATATCACTGGAAGAGGCAGGAGCAGAAGTAGAAGGTACAATTTCTTCTTCAATTTCCCTTTTATTAGTTTCTATTTTATTCTTCATATTTCCACATGCCACCATGTTGGATTCTACTTCTAACGCATATTTAAACATGTCTAGAATACTGGCTGATTTCCTCTCTCTCAATAATAAAGAAAAATCACTTTCAAAAGCATCATCATAGTGGTGTTTTGCAGCGCCTACTAGAGGTTTGATATCAGGAAGGATGGAGTTATATACTCTCATGAAATGGCTTGAAAACTCATGGAATGATTCAAAACCCCATTTATTTAGATTTTTATATTGAGAAAGTACTTGTAATGGACTCTTCATATCATCTTCCCTTTCTAAGAACGTAGATTTGAATTCTTGGAATGTAGGAATGGGTCTAGCAAGGAAGTCTCTAAACCATTTGTTGGCTTCCCCGGACAGGCTTTGTGCAAACAGTCTCATATTAACATATTCATAATCAACCTCTTCTAGATCAATGAAGTCATCAAACTTGTCCACATTTTTCCCAGCTATGAAATTACCCTCCGCATCATAGAAGGTAATTATTTGGGCGTAATTCAGAGGGAGGTGATGTAATGCACCAGACAAAGCAAAAGGGGAAAATCTGGATGCTATTGGTCTAGGTGGATTTGGAACTATAAGAGGTTATTGGAAGGATGTAGTGTTTTGAATAACTGGTGGGATTTAAGGCTAAAAGTTCTGAAAATCATGGTTTATTGCACTGGTTTTCTCAAAGTTTTGAAGGTTCTGCCAAAGAGAGTCCAGTAGATATGAATCTAACCTACTAGGATTTAAGTCTGTGTTTTTCAAGTTAGATTATTATTTATAGATTAATAGTGACCTTTCAAAATTAGTTTCCCTCACATAATATTAAATGCTATGAAATTCTAGAGTAGATGAATTTACAAATTGAGGAATATCTAGTTTGTGCTTTCCTTAATCTATAAGCAATTTATTGGGGTTATTCACACCTTGTAATATTTCAGCGTCAGGGTTAGCTCATGTATGTGGTCTCCTGTAAGCCAATATGCCTCCTACAATTCTCTCAGAACAATTGTGGAGTCGCCAGGGAAATTATACAACCTTATTCAACTGTAGGAGTCTTGTTTTTCCCATAGAAACCCTTTCTTCTCAGAATATTTGACGTTTCTCCCAGGGATGACTTGCACTTTCACGTCCCTGACAACGGTGCCAGTTTCTTAGCACTTAGAATTACACCCAAGGTTGTGGGAGGTGAACCTCGATCTAACATCATAACCACTTTAAGAAAGGGACCTGGATTCTCCATATATAGAGAGGGATCTCTCATAGATATATAACAAGTCCAAATATAGACATGAAATGAAATTGAGGTTTTTTTGTTGTTGAAATAGGGTAAGGGTACATTAGTCAATGGGGTCACAACTATCAAGAAAAACATAGCAGTTTGCATGGGAAATGTATGCAAAAGAAATATAATACTTCGGTTACGGTAAATATGTTTTTGGTGTGGTGATAAGGAAAAAAAGATGACAGTCCATTAACACATAGCAACAACTAGATGAATTCTGCATTAACTTTGGTAGAAACAATTTGTGAATATCTTAAATGATTAGATAGAGCATAACCAAGCATGAATTATGAAAACTCTCTCACACTAATATCATATATGAAATAAAACATAATGGAAATATTAACAACAAGGACATGCACATAAATAAGAGAAATCACAGACTCTAACTGAGAAATACACATGAATTTTTGCATTCAAAGGCCAACATTCGTCTCTGCAAATTTTACTAAAGATAGATTTCAAAATTACAGAACAAAAAAGTCTCACGGGTTTCAACACTTTCTTCCTCTGTTGAGAATATACTTATAGTGTCTTAGAGCCCCGAGACCAACCTCAAAAGAAGGCCAAAATTAGTTACAAATTGAGAAACAAACTTCCAACAAACTCTAATGTGGCACATTTTCCACAATCGATATAAACCAAGAAATATGAGGGTAACAGGCATGTTGGATTTAAAATAGTAGTGAACTTTCAGGATTCTTGCTTTCTTGATCACTCTACAACTATCTCTTTGATCCCTGTCATGCTCAGGCATGTTTTCACTCGTGCAACTTGTATTTACTTTTCCCATAATTTTCATCTATCTTCGATTGATCGGTAGCTGGAAGATCTAGACTTATCATGTCCTTAGCCAATACCCTGAGCTCCACATTTTCTGAATAAGAGAAATATGGAAATTTGGTATGCCTAGCCTTGAAGTCGAATGACATCTCGAACTCTCCAACCAATTTATCAATAACTGCTTTTCTAGAAAAAGATTGTTGCTACATATCATCAAACTATAGATGATGTTATATGCAACTAATTAATCTGTCACTATATTCCTTCTGAGACCACATTCCTCCTTTCTCTTCCCAAAAGAAAGGAATTTTCTTTTTGAACAAAGGGTTAAACAATTTGATGATGCATAACATCAATTTTTTCTAGAGTTGTTTCGAAATGGTGATATTTATTCACCACCTTTATTTCCCATGTGATAACCAAGACCCTATCCTGGATATTTTCTTTCCTTATTTTCTCTTCTGTCAAATTGTTCAAAAAACTGATTGCATTATTAGCTGTATATATGGGTGTTTTGTTTAAGACCCACTTTACCATCAGGACATTTTGTCTAGGTTCTTGTGTAACAATCTCCGTCTCTAGAATAAAATCAAACTATGGTCTGAGCTTATCTTCTTTTGCTATCAGTACATCCAAGCTGAGATGCTTTGCTCCCTCTAAGGTTGTCTGTCTTGTCTTCTGTTTTTCCAATTTATTATTCTTTTCTACCAGCTCCTTACACTTATCTTCCAATTTCTTTCTTTCATGTTCTCTCTTCTCATATCTTTCTTCCAAAATTTTATCCTGGTTCTTTAAAACAATGATTTCTAAATATATAAGACTTAGCTGATATATATCCCGGGAAAGGGAATCTAAACTAGATTGTACAAAAGGTGAATTAACTTGCACTTTCTGCTCCTTATTCTTCTTTTTTAGCTCCTTTTCTAGTTCTCCTTTTCTTGTTTCAAAATCGTTTTCTTTCTCATCCCAAAGTCCTGCATATTTATCCCATTGTTTTTCTTTTTCCTCGAACTTCAAAAACCTTTCTTTACAATCAATTAGTTCATTATTCAAAGCTTCTTTTTCTTTCTCCAATTCTGTCAACTCAAAAGTTTGTATAAGATGAGTAGATGGGATTCTCAACTTCTTTTTTAACAATTGAATTGCATTTTCTTTTTTGGTTAACAACTTTCGAGTTGAATCTCCTTTATGAGCTTGACTGTCAGCCACCAATAATTCAACTTGAAGCATCCTAATATGCATTTGGTGGGCTTTATTCTCCACCTTCTCATTTTTGAGTAAATCCTCAAATCTTTTCTTAATTGATTGTACCTTTGATACTTGCAATGTTTCTTGTAACAAATCAGTATAAATGATATCACCTGATTCTCTGTTTAAATGTATCATATCAGTAGTAAGAATATTCTTCAAATTAATCCTCAATTTAACCACTTTATTTCCTGTAGTCACAGCTAAATTCAATGTATCTTTAGCCTCATCCCTAATAGTCACTAGGGATACATATTGACTAGACAATTTTATGACTTCATCATACACCTTCAATTTTTTAGTAAGAGTTTTTTCACCCACATTTCTATATCTGTCTAGTAATTCAGTCATAGACTTGCACATATTTGTAGCTCATTTAGGAATTTTTTGAAAGGTATATTCCTTGATTTCAAAGGTTGGGCCTTTGATCTTCATCTGTTTATTTTTTCCCTTAGCTTTTATGCCCTATACAAGTTGTGGTCCTAACTTTTCAATGCTTTGCTTCTTGGGTGTTCTAGAAGTATCTTCCTCTTCTATATGCATGGGTTTTGACAGGTCTCTCTTATACACTTTTTTTAGAAAACCTATCCAGTGGAGTGATATGAGGAGTGGAGTGATATGAGGAGTGGAGTGAACATTAGACTCAACAAGGGTTCTATGATGTATTTATTGGTATCTAACCCCAAAAAATGAGCTGCCAAGGTTATTAGAGTCTGTGTTTCTTCATTAAACGGGTTGTAATCAATGGGAAAATGGTGATTAAACAACTAACTATCGGGTTTTGAGCAGGCTTTGAGGAAATTTTCTTTTTGTTCAACTGAAGACTCTCAGAAAAATTGGACTAGTTTTTCTTCATTGTACTCTTTCAAAATTTGGACAAAATCAACATGTGATAATAGGTTATTTTGGATCAGAAAGGAATTTATTGGACACAAAATATTAGACCTAGACGCATCCATAATTACTCCTTCAGAAGGAGAGTAATTACGGGTGCACCACGCAATGAACTATGGAAAATTTGGGTTTTTCTCAATGGAAAAATAAAAGAAATACGAACCAAATAATCCATGAGTACCGATTTCTTGATCTTTGAGTATTTTCAACTTATTTTTGGTGGTTTCTGCATTGTCATTTAACAAGAAAGTGTCGAAGATTTGAGAATCTTTATCCTCAAGGGTTTATTCATCATTGTGATAGTCAAGATTATGAACCTCTAAATATTCGATTTTAACCATGAAATACTAGTTCAACAGAGAAATGAGCCTACTTGGTCAGCTCATAGATGTTTCCTAAGTCTGTCCATGGTGGCATCTTCCGAACAGTTTGAATTCTCATTTCCAATGCTTCAGAATAAACGAATGGTTTGAATGCATGTGCGTGTCCTTATATTTTTATATTCATCATATTCACTATGCACCTTTTTCTTTGAAATTTAATCTCACTTGTAGATCTGTTGTTCTTCAATATGAGACAACTATATTGACTATTGGTTAAGCCCACTATCTTGTTCCTTCTTCTTTCACTCCTTTTTATTCCTCATGCAACTTTGTAAACCTGAAAAACTCTCCATCCTTGGTCTATACCCCTTTCCAATCTGAGCCGTCCATTTTGATTTATTTCAAAACTTGATTTCCATTTACATGACCCTTTCTATCCTCCTTATAGATTCTATGCTCAGATTTATTTATAGTCATAGATTCAACTTAGCTTAAATATCCGCCCTTGATCCCCTTCAATTGTTTACATTTCTGCACTCTCACCAAGATTTTCCTTCTTCACATTTTGGATAAGAGGAACCATTTTTAGACGTCGAACTACATTTAACTTTCATATGGAACATCAAAATATGTGGCCCACATTCAATTTCACAAATCACAACTCTAACTTCTTATGTGCAACTAGAATTTGCAGAATTTATCTCAGCCCTTGATCAAAATCCACCTTTAATATATGTCGTTCAAGTTTAACGGCCCTACCATATTCCACAAATTTCAAAAGTGAATT
Organism: Pseudotsuga menziesii; assembly: GCA_001517045.1. NCBI lineage: Eukaryota > Viridiplantae > Streptophyta > Pinopsida > Pinales > Pinaceae > Pseudotsuga > Pseudotsuga menziesii. The sequence continues at coordinate 136,796 of LPNX011093682.1, read as the reverse complement.
TCTCCATGCATGTTCAATCAGTGGAATCTTTCTCCACCATAGATTCATCCCCAACTTTATCTCCACCATTGAAACATGCACTCCTTTTAAACCACCCCACAGATTTGAAATGTGATTTTCCATGACCACTTTAGATCAACGGAATTCACCTCCATCGTTGATCTAAACCATATTCGATCTTAGCCATCAAAACTTGTAGGTATTTCAGCCTATTCCACAAATAAATAAATTACTTTTCATCGTGCAACTTAGATTTGAGGAATGGAATTCCACCGTCGATGTCATATACCTATTACCCCCCCCCCCCGTTGGAAGCTGCGGGGTATACCATGTTACGCTTACAAAGAAATATATTTAACTCATCTCACATGTTCCCTTATTCTGCACCATTGATCTCTGCAGAATTAATTCTAGCCTCTGATGTCTTGTGTTGTGCATCTAAGCCGTCTGTTTCGTGTCAACGTTGAGCTAAAGGAAGATTTCTTCATTTATATGTGTTTGAGGGTAAAAAAATCTGAATTTATTTAAGTATTGGGAATTATTAACCTAAAAATTCCTCTTGAAACACCAGCAGATCCTCCTTGACATCCTTTAAGGTTATATGATATGAATATTTCACAAACCTTATTCTTCTTTACATTGTTTTATACAGCTCCAACTACTTAGCACAAAAATAGTGCTAACACACCCAATTCCATTTATAAGTTGAAACTTTCCTAAATTTCCTCCTCGAATGAATTATAAATATCATCGATAAGATTCTAAAAAAATTATAGTCTTCCTATATTGGCAAGTTCCTAGTTCTTATTTTTCAGGAGTTCCCAACTTTTTGACAGTTTTAAGGAAAAAAGCTAAAGCTAGTTTTAAGGTATATTGCCTTGTTTTTCGCAATAACTCACCTCCCTTTTTTTATTGATATAAAAGAATGATAAATTCAAATTTCCTTAACTTATGATTGGAACTCACTCATTCAACAGATTCATGAGCATCTTGACTGGTTTGGAAACTGCTTTACGCACATATGGGGGATTTTGACTAGTTTAGTAATATTGCTTTTGTATTGATTTGAATAGCATCTCTGAGATTTCAAATCCTTGGAGTATCTACATTATGATCATCCTATAAAATTTTAGTTATGGCTGATGTAAATTAATATGAACAACATTTCATGGATTATCACATATTCGGTCTCCTTCTTGAGTGTGTCTTGCATATTTTCAAGGAATTTTGTGATTTCAATTGTTCTAAGATTGGGATTAATTTCTGCATGGTATCAGAGCCTTTGTAGCTTGATTTTTTTTCTCTTCTAATTTCTTTTTCAGGGTTGACATCAATCACTAGGATTGCATTATGTTTGTTCAAGGGTGTAGTTTGTGAATAACGGATCAATCTCAACAAATCATCGTGTCTCCTGTCAACTACTTCGAATGAAAGGAAAGGATGGAGAATATGATCAGGAGTAAAGGCCTCTAAAGAGTGACCATGGAAACTAAAGTTTATCCTAATGCAACAATAAAGAATATAAAATGGAATAATAGGAGAGATGAGGAGTATGGTCTCTTATGTCTCACCATTTCCAGAGACATTCAATTTCATCTTAATGGTCTTACATCATCGAATGAAGTACGGGAGAAGATTCAAGATTTTTTTGGGAAGATATATAAGATGACGGGTCACCCGGTTGGAGAATGAGTTGATTTTACTGAGTCCAGGAAACTTTGAATCCTTGCAAGTCTGCTTCTACAAATTCAAAACGTTGGTTTTACAGCTGAAACAATTTGGTATTGATAAATAAGATCAATAACTAGTCCTGGAAATCCTCTAAAATATTGTTCCTCACTAATCAGTATTTTTTTACCTTCCATGTCACCAAGTTGACAGTTTGAAAGTTGAATATGCATTCACTGGGATATTTCATGGAATCCTTGATGCAGGAGCAAGACAAATTGGTCTTGATGGGAACCATCAAACCTTCCAAAGATAAATCTTTGGTTTATGGTTGTTCCAACATTAATTCCAATGATACGAACAAGGCTAAGAAGCCTCCAGATATAAAAGGAGACAAGTCCAAGTATCAAGAGGACTCCTAAAACTTTAAGAAGAACAAGTTTAAAAAGAATAAAGGTAAAGGTGAACGTAGAAAGTGCAAATATTGTGGTAATGTATTTAATCCTGAGATCTCTTGCATGAAGAAGTAGATTGATATGCTGGCTCAAATCCTAGAGAAGAAAAACATCTCGCTTCCTAGTGGTGCAAACAATAAGGAAGGACGTTTCAGTTCCCAAGAACAAGAGAGAGTTCATACCCTGCTTGCAAGCATTATAATATTTCCTTCCTTTATCATCGATTTTGTAATTTCTAGGCACATGGTTTCAACAAAGGAAGCCTTCTCATCTCTTGATGATTCAAAGGGTCCAAATATTTTTCTTGGAGACAACATAGAAATCGAAAGTAAGGGTAACAATAGCATTGATTTTGACTATGGTTCCTTCAATAATGTTTTGTATGTACCAGGTGGTGTTGTTAATCTCTTGTCAGTCTACTAGGGCACCCACAACGGGTATCTGAAGAAGGTTTTTTTATCTCCCAATGAAGTTGAAATATTTGATATTGTGAATGGTAGAGTCATTGTTAAAGGTCTATGGGATCATAGTTCAAAAGTTTGAAAGTTCTCACACTTCATGCCTATCTGTAACCCCTATGCTCTCCTCACCCGTTCCAATGAACCAAGAAAACTTTAGCATGAGAGGTTTTTTCATATAAAATATAAATACCTTTCAAATTTGTGTGAAAAAGAGATGGTTACAGGGATTCCAAGGATAAATATTTCCAAAGGAGTCTGTCATGGTTGCATTCTAGGAAAACATCAAGAGTAGAAGTATGAAAGAGATAGTCATGAGAGAACTTCTCCGCCTATTGATGTCATCCATAGTGAAATTTCTTTCCCTTTCCCTCATATATCCATGAGTCAAGCAAAATATGGCCTTACCTTCATATACGACTTTTCCAGGTACTGTTGGGTTTAATTCCTTAAACTAGAGTCTGGAGATTTTTACCACTTCAAGGTTTTCAAGGCCTTGGTTAAGAACCAGTCTGGGAGGAAACTCAAGATCCTTAGATATGATAATGGTGGTGAATATTTCAAGTCTAATTTCATTAATTATTGTGAATATGCAGGTATCCAGAGGCAACACTCTATTCCATACACACCTCAACAAAATGGTGTGGATGAGAGAAATAATAGAAGCCTCAAGGACATGTCTACTTATATGTTGAAATCAAAAAAAAATTCCACCAAAGTTTGTAGCTGAATTTATAAAATGTGCATCATACATCCATAATAGGGTGCCTCACAAGCAACTTGATGGATTTACTCCTTTTAAAGCTTGGAGTTGGAACAAAGCAGATGTGTCTCATTTCGGGATTTTTTGCTCAAGGGAATGAGCTAGAATTCCATTAAATAAGAGGGATTTGGAAATCCAAAGTCAAGGGTTCCTATTTGTTGGGTATTATAAATATTACAAATGGTATAATTTGATAAACATGATCACTAAAAAATATTTCATTGAAAGGAGTTTTCAGTTTGAAGAAGAACCTATTCTAGCAGGATGACTTGAAGAGTCCTCTTCACCTTCTCCAACTTTGGATGTAAGTGAAGGAACTAATGAACTTTCCAATTTTTATATTTCTGATAATAATTATTTAAATTCATATCCAAATATCCCCACAAGGACAAAGAGGGAATATAATACCATTTAAGTAGTAAGGGAACTAGCTAGGAATCTTAGTGATTCTAGGAGGACTAGATTTCAATTCGAGAGTGCTTTTCCTATCAAGGAACCTTTATTTCATTAAAAGTGTTTTCTAATGATTGAATTTGACCCATATACATATTAAGAATCATATGAATACCCAATATGGTAAAAATCCATGAAGTAGGAATTCCATTCACTCCAAAAGAATGACACATGGGATCTACTCAATCACCCCCCGCAGAGAAATCTAGTCAAGTGTAAGTGGTTTTCAAAAACTAAATTTTATTCTGATGGTTCTCCTATGAATTATAAGGAAAATTTAGTGGAAAAATGATTCTCCCAACTCCAGGCCATTGACTACAATGAGACCTTTGCACCAGCTGCAAAGATGGACTCCATAAGATTAGTTCTGGCCATTACAACCTCCAAGCAGTGGGAGGTACATCACGTGGATATGAATAGTACCTTTGTACATGTTGATATGAAATAATAAATATATGTGCATCATCCAAAATGTTTTGTGACTAATCCATCTCTTGTGTGTAGGTTGAATAAATCATTGTATGGGCTAAAACAAGCTCTTAGAGCTTGGTATGCCAAGATTGATGGATTTTTGCTATAATTGGACTATTGCAGATCCAAGTATGATAAAAATGTATATTTGAAGCTGATTTATGTTTCCTTAATCAATATTGTGTTGTTTTTGGATTTCCTTCTAATCACAGGAAGTTCCAAGAACGAAATTTCCTACTTGAAGAGTGCAATGAACCAATCCTTTTCTATAACTAATTTGGGATTGTTAATCCAATTTTTGGGGATTGAAATTTATCAATAAGAACTTGGAATAAAGGTACATCAATACAAGTATGGATCATATCTATTGAATAAATTCAGAATGAAGGATTTCAAGCCAAACAATACTCATTTCCTTTCAGGAGTTAAGCTTGAAGAAACACAATCAACTCCATTGTAAAACAACACCTTTTATAAGTAACTAGTTGGTTGTCTTATTTATTTGACTCATACTCAGCCTAACATATATTATGTAGTGAGTGTGGCTTCAATAAACATGAAACAACCTTATTGCATCCATTGGACGGAAGCAAATAGAATCCTAAACTTTGTACAAGGTATTAGATACAATGGCTCACCGAGAGGGGGGGGGGGTGAATTGGAAAGCTTGTACTTACTTCAAATTCACACTTCTTAAAATTCTAAATCTTAAGTAATAATTTCACATTCAATTCAACCTGATATTCATCAATAGAATATGCATCAATAATCAATGCATTCATCAAATAAAAGGATAATCATCAACACATTGCACAAGAGTCATAAGACATAATGTGTAATATTTTTGTATTTCAATGGCTGGAACCGTGAGGTAAATCAACACCTACTTCAATCCAAGACTCTACATGGTATTTTCTTAGATCCTAACAAGAAAATAGTTACAAGAATCAGCTTATAGATAATACACACATTTTTCACATTACATCTCATTCATCATCATGTCATCAAGCACATCTCTGCCTCTGTCATCAATGTCTACTAATTCCCACAATAGCTACTCATCAACCAATCAATGTCACATTAGTCGCTGCCATAACATTAATCAATATATCATTTTCTCTTTCATTTCCTATTCCTATCATTCTACTCTATACCTTCATTCAACATTTTGTCCATCATATTAGTAACCCCAATCAAACTCATATGTCAAAGATAAAAATTTAGCTTTGTCGTGTTGCTGCCACAACCTTTAGATGTCATCTATGCATACTATAATAATTTAGGACAAGTGAAAAATGTAGATCAAATTCAGGTTTGTGGACACCTCATCACCATCTAACCATTCATCACCAAGGAAACAGTTAATGCTAGGAATGGATTGTAAAACTCCATGGTAGGGCTACTGTAAAATTAGGGCCTCTTACTGCTTCCACTGAGATATATTACAATCATGATTCGGCTATGAGTTTCTTCAGGAAGATGTTTCAAAATTGAATTCTTCCAACAAGGAACAAAAACTTAGATCCTCCAGATATTCTAACCAATGAACCTTCAAATGCTTAAGAGTGAGGTTGTTACAAACAATCACCAAAGCGAGAAAAAATAACACAATGAAGATTACTTCTGCTGCAAAAAGAAAAAAATATACTTAAACTTTCTTGACTGTGGCTGCCATAGTAAACTGACCCAAAAATCATAGCTAAACTCCATACCACTGAATTTGTCAACTTACTGTTGCTGCGTCAGAGCACACTCGAAAATATTAGAGAAAATCACGAATTTTAGAGCTGCTATTTACACCCATAAAAAAACTTTCGGCCACTGTGTATTTCTTCATTTCTCAAAGTTTGAATTTCCTCAAAGATCCTGTTTTCATCAACAAACTCTTACTCAAACAAATGGTACATGTGTAGAGTATTTATAGTTATTTTTTCATGAATTTTACTCAGCCAACTTTCTAAAAATAATTTTTGTTTTTGTTTTTATATTTTTCACATTTAAGTGAGTTGTACGGTGTATAAAAACATTTTTTTATTTTTATTTTTATTTCTTAATTACAACTATTGTAGCCGACTTCAACAAGGTTAGATGGGTGGAATTTGTAGGATGCAAGAGACAATTTTTATTATATTTGCTGCCTTGTTTTTCACATTACAAATGATCACATTATGGATCATTTGATCATGTATATCTGTATATGTATGAGCTTCAACGTCATCAACATCAAGGGCATAAGGGTACTAAGACCATACCACAAACTTGTTGATTCAAGAGTTCCATATCTAGGGGTTTAATGGACTATGCAAGCGGGGTTAAAACTTATCATAAGTGCCATGGACTCCATCAAAATATGCTTCAAAAAGTGTTTCTTCAAGTGCAAATGGATCCAAAACCAAGGGAATCATTAAATGGTTCCAAGAAGCATGCCATCATCAAAAAGGGCACAGTGCGTTCAACAAATGACCACAGAATGGGTCATTTGACTGATTAGGTGTCCAATTTCCCAAATCCATAGTCCTTGTGTTTTTTCATCTCTTTCCATCATCAATTTGACCTTTGTCATTAATGTTGTCGTCAATGACAATCATAGACAACCATATTCATCAATCTCCCCCTTTGTCATTGATGGAAACTTGATTTCTCTCCCCCTTTCACATTAATGAAAAAGTGACCTATTATTGCTAAAGTTAACTCTCAGCTGTCAGAGAGCCAAGATTAGGGAAATCTTAATGATGTGGAAAAATTAGATATGTATGAGAGTTTATGAACATGTAAATATGACATGGGAAAATGGTTGCAGTAGTTGTATAAATGTAACACGTTGTAATAGAAATATTTATGAGTATGAAATTATAGAAAAAGTAAGCTAATCCCATTCCATATCCTTAATAAACATGTATATAACTCATAAGAATTCTTGTATGGATGCATAATGCCCATACACAAAACAAAATCATGAACAACACATAATTTATCAAATTCGTAAAAAAAATAAATAAGGTTCTTCTCGAGTATAATCACTCCAAATCATCTCTCCATATTAAAGGAATCAAAATAAGTATATGTCTACCTTCAACCATTAGTAGAATCTCTTTATAACCTTACTTCATCCCTTCACTGGAACTGTCCCCTTTTTCATCAAAATGATTGGCTTTTATAAATAAAATACAAAGAACAAATTATTGACAGCATTAGGAAATCAAGTCTATCTAGAAATAAATGATATCTAAGTTTCAATCACAAAAATATGGAAAGCTCTATTTAACTCCTTTTAACTGCGAGCTGATCCCTCGATTCCTGGTACACTGCGTGATAATATGGAATTTGTTTTGTTATTGACCTTCTAGACTTGGTATTTGTATTCAATATTCGAATATATAAATTCTTTATGATAATATTGCTTGTAATATGGAAATAAATGCATGAAGAACTCAATTTCATCCTCTATCTCTCAATACTTTACCCTTGGAAGTTATAATGCTTAAATATGACCCAAAGATGCTCATCAAGCTCCTAGAAATCTAGGATTCTCGTTCATTATTTATCTAGGTACTCCTCATTCTATCAAATCTACAATTGGTGTTGATCTTGTGACTAAGAATCTGAAATGTGCTCTACCACTATTGTATGAAGCTCAAGTTTGCTTCTATTTAATGCTCAAATGTTGAAACCCTGTCCACAACCATCGATTATAATATTCTTTAAAACTTTGTTGATTTCCATAAGATTCCACCTTCCTTAAGCATAGTGAGATCATTATTCAAGGTAAGTAAAAACAAGTAAAGAACAGAGACATGATCCTTCAATTTTGCAAGTTTACTTATCTTTTCCAGGTGTTCTTTATAATACTACATTCAATTTTGATCCAAATTCTTCTGATAACTGTGATTTGCATTTGGTAGGTTCTCCCTGTGGAGTTTTGATGGAGTTGGAAACTCTGATGCTCCTTTGCCACCTGGGTATGCTCAACATCATGGATTATTCATATCTGCTTCTTGAAAGAAATACATTTATATCTCTTAATTCCAATTGGTGTAGGATATTTCACATGACTATGGAGTTTGTGCTCTTTATCAACGTTTTGCTATGACAATTGGGTGCACTATGCAACCTGTGGGATTCAATTGGATGCTTTGTAAACACTTGTAATCTTTCCCTTCATTACAAAACTTGATACATGTTTCCAGTATATAACTAGGGATAGAAAAAATGAGAATTTCAAAGGGAAGCTAGGGTGAAAATAGGAATGGAAACTATGTAAACTTGAATATTCTAAGATAAATATAGAATACAACTCTAGAGATAACATCTGGCTCCATTTGGGATGGAGACTTCCTTGCAAGGATCCAAGAACCTAGTAGTTCCAGTGGCATTTTCTATTGGGTTGGAGTCTACTAATCTACAGTAAACTAAAATACTGAAAACCAAACTACTAAAAACCAAACTACTTTTCTATGCTGCTTAACCGATAAAAAAATCCACTGAATTTAGACTGGAAAATAAATGCTTGAAAAGTGAACTTATTTATTTACACTATTCATACTTAAGCAATCAAAAAATTCTTTTCAAATATAGGAAAACTTCCAATATAGCCAATCCAAAAGTTTATGATTTGGCTAAAACTTGATTCCATATTTGAGCATAAAAAAGACAAAAAAAACTTGAACGCATAAAATCATACGATCCAAAAAACCAAACCTACATATTTGAAATTCTGTGCTTAAAAGATGAAGGACACAAGACTTATCACTCTGCTTTGCTTCCATGTAACATGCTACAGGGTCATAGAAATTGTTAGAAGAAGCAAATCGAGAACATGTAACTACCACATCTTCTTGTTTATGTGGAATCATTGTTTCATTGATGGCATAATAATTATTTTGTACTATTGGAGATGAAACAAAAGAAAATTGAAAATTACCTCCATGGTCTCTGAAATATCCAACTGATTCAACTACATTTTGTTTAATATTTTCTTGAAATTCTATTTCTAGAATAAAGGATATAAGCTTTCTGCTTTCTGGAAATTGCTGCTCAAAAAGAGACACTATGCACTGATTTGGTGACCAAACATCATAGCTCTCAATGTCCATAGATGTCATACTTAAGTCTGTTGCTGAATACTTCTATACATGTTGATTCAAAAGGCCTTTTTTCCAATTCATCTAAGTATTCATCATAGATAGGGTCACTGCTTAAAATTTCTGTAGATGCTGAAACATAAATCTTTTCCTCTCCAATGTTTCTCTTTTTAAACTTTGGCTCAAGAATAGAAACCAAGGGCTCTTCAAACTGCTTCTCAATCTTTGATGCAGGAGAAAATATAGTGGACAGATCTGATAACCTTTCATCATTTCCCTTAATGCCTGGATCAGATTTATATTCATGATAAAATCCTGATTTGAAAAAACATTAACATGATTTTCCTCATTATTATCATCTTTTTCATCTAAATTTGAAGTCATGGGTACATAAGGGGAAAGAAAGTCCTCTTGCTGTAAAACAGAGTTATGAAAAAATACGGAAGACAATAAATCATCTTCTTTCTCCCTAGCCTTATCATCCTGCTCATCTGAATTTGAAGTAGTAGGTATACCGAGAGAATTTTTAGTTACATAGTGATGGATTTTACCATCAACTATGAATTGTGAATCTTCCTCAGAAGAAGCAATAGAAAATATTTCATCCTCATCGTGCATTTCATATTCCTCACAACAATTTTCAAATAAAAACTCATCTAAAATGTACCTTTTACAGTGCTCATGGAATACTGTGTGGAAATCCTTCAAGGATGAGATGCTGGAAGGATGCAATGAAAAATACCATTCACGTGCATCACCATACAATGAATACATGAACATATTCATACAAACACCTTCATGCTGTATATCTAGCATATCCATGCACTCATAAAACTTAATAAGGAATTCCTTCTTTCTTTTCTCAAAATATAGGCAGAAAATCTCCCCACTCTGACATATTCAGTACTGGATGTGGGAAACCAGGAGCTGCAGAAAATTCAAGAGGTGCAAAACTCCAAGACACAATGGCCACCATTCGATCATTTGATGGCATTCTGGGTCCTCAAAAAATGGAGTCACCTATGGATTCTTCGTAGTTTCCCGGTGAAGAAATTAGCAGTCATATAAGTGTCCACTTCTTGTTCACCATTGATCTGGTGGATTATTCATCTTCAAAAAATTACACTGATCCAATATGGTACAATAGTTATTAATCTATGGTTCAAAGAACATAACACATGTTTTTAACTCATATGCTAAACATAGTGAGAGACTAGCCTAAAGGTATGTTCCATCTACCATTCAAACGGTGCAAAGTTCCACATATATGCTAATCGGTGCAATGTTACATTGCCGCGCAGTTGTCGCGTAGTTATCGCGTAGTTGCCACGCAGTTATCGTGTAGTTGCCACGTAGTCATTGCGTAGTTGTCATGCAGTTGTCACGTAGTCATTGCGCAGTTGTCACGCAATCATTGCGTGGTTGTCGCGCAGTTGTCATACAGTTATAGCATGGGCCGCGCAGTTAAAAGTTAACTTCACAACATTTTGTGCATAGGTCAGATATAACATCGTGTGGTTGGTTGGCAATGTTCTGGCGGTCTTGCGCACCATCAAGTGGAACATCGAATGGTTATCGTGTTGGGTGCACGGTTAGCTGGCGGTTATGTTATAGTGTGTGGCGGGATAGCAATACCATATATGGTATTAGATGGAACCGTTGGGAACCATTGCGACATTTGGCGGAACAGCTCTGAATGTAACATGACATGTACAGCCAGTGGAAACGTTTCGACGGAAATTAAAAAGATAGAATATGGATATATGATCACCATCATGTGGATGGAATATGAAGAGATGGGTAACAGACGAGTCGAACCCATTACTTATCCTCCCACTGAACGCTTAAATAGACGAGGCTGGCCAGTGAAGAGGGGGGAGATTCAGATTGTTTTAGAGCATAGAGCATCGCATTCTAGAGTTTTTTTGTGAAGTGTCCAGATGCTGTTACTGTGGAAGTTGACATTCTCTGTTCTACTTTAGTTTTCTTTGCCTTTTGAAGTCTAATTGTAATTCCAGAATAGAGGTCTTAAAGAATTTGTACAGCATTCTGTTACAGTTGCTGAAGTTGATTCCAAAACCATTTTTGTACCTTTTTAAAAATATTAATTGGATCATTAGCCATTGGAGAGGGACCCGGAGACGTAGCCCAGTGGAGGGGGGTGAACTCCGTTATCAACTTCTCCTTTGTGACTCTCTGATTATGTGTTTCTTTTTTTCTTTTCATTTCTGTTCTAAGCATTTAATTGCTGTTAATGTTGTTCCATGAATTAAACAAACTGATGAACGCATTCTTTATAAACGTTTAATGCACACAAGTTGAGATCCTACGGATCATGTTATGGTATCAGAGCAGGTTAACTGCTTGTGCAAGTTTGTGAATGCTTACTAGGTTTAGGTCAAAGCATGGTGAAGGAGAATTAATTGAGGGAGATCCTGAGATTGGCTCAAGGAGAACACTCTCAAGAACCATGTCTTCTCCACGATGGGAAGAAGAAGGACATACAGAATGGGAAAAACTATTATTTCTGAAACTGAGTTATTGGAGGCTTTTATCAACATGAAAGCCATGATGGAAATTCTACTCAATGAGCGAGTAGAAAGGAAGAAGGAAGAAGAAGGATCTTCATCCAAAGATGCAGAAGTGAAGAAGGAAGAAAAGGGTAAAGGAGTAGGAGGTGATGGTGATCCTCCTGAAACTAATCAAAATTTCTCTTCTTCTCATACTTCTCATTCAAATAATGCAAGTCCTAATATGCCTTATTTCAAATTGGATGTGAAATTTGAATTGCGAATTTATAATGGAGATTTAGATGCTGAAAAGTTAGACAATTGGATCAAGCAGCTTGAAGTATATTGCAGGGTGCAGGGCATTAATGATGACCCTTCCAGAATTCAATTGGCCACTTTAAGGATGAGTGGGATGGGTCTTACTTGGTGGGAGAGCAAGATTCAACAAGATCTTCGAAATAATGGTAAAATTATTTCAGTTTGGAATGAATTCATTCAAGTATTAAGGAAGCAATTTTATCGTTAAGGCCATATTCAACAATTAACCATGAGTTGGAAAATGTTTAGACAAGCTAAAGGACAAAGCATTCAAGATTATACTCATGAATTCAGAAAGAGGGCTATTGCCTTGAATGTTTCATTAGATACACATGAAACTCTTCTTAAGTACATTGGTGGCATGCATTCTTATTTGAGACATACTTTGTTGATGTTTAATCCCAGTAATTTGGATGATGTATGTGTTCAAGCCACACATTTAGAAGCTAGGGGGAGGCATGCTAATGATACTTTTGTGAAGAAATCATTTAAATTTGACAGCAAAGATAAGGGACAAAAGAAGATGGCAACCGCTAAGAAAGAGGGTGAAAAGCCTACATCTTCACATTGTCAGAAGGGACATGATGTCTTTAAGTGTTGGAAACTTCATCCGGAGTTAAGGCCAAAGAAGTACGGAGGAAACAAAGATAAAGGAAAAGCAAAATCTACTGCAGCAGTTATTCAAGACTTGGGATCCGACTCAGGTAATTAAACAAAGGTTACAGCTGTCGGAATCCAGGGTAAGAATAAAAGTATCTCACTTCCCATTGATGCAAAATCAAGTTCTAGTGCAAATACAAATCTTCCATCTACTTCCAAGCAAAATGATAAAAATAGAAGTGCACTATTTCATGTTCATGTCATTGCAAAGCACACAAAGATTGATACATTGTTTGATAGTGGTTCACAAGTAAATCTAATATCATAAGAAGTGGTTAAGAAATTGCATTTAGTTACTATGCCTCATGAAAAACCCTATCCTCTTGGTTGGGTTACTAATGATACACAGTTGCAAGTTACAAAGAAATGTGTATTAAATTTTGCAATTACTGGAAAGTTCATGGATGAGGTAGAATTAGATGTAGTGCCACTTGACATTTTGGGAATTGTACTTGGGAGTCCATTTTTGTATCACCAGAAAGAAGTCTTTTATAGAGAGCATAATAAGTATCATCTTTTTAAAGATGGTGTAGAATATATTGTATGAGCACATAAGACCAGAACAAACCTAGCAATAGTTTCTGCCGGACAAATGAAGAGGCTGGTAAATGCTAGTAAGAATTTTGTGTTAATAATGGTTAAGGTGAAAAATGATGAGATCTCTAAATCTTTTGAGGGCTGTGATCCTAAACATAAATATGAACTGATTGAAATTATTTCTGAGTATGATGATTTATTTCAAGATCCGAAAGGGTTAACACCAAAGAGAGAGATTCAGCATGAGATATAGTTGCAGCAGGATGTGCCACTCCCAAACATCACCATGTATCGGATGTCTGTAATGAAAAATGAGGAAATCAACAAGCAGGTTCAGGAGCTAATTGAGAAGGGGGTCATCCGGCCAAGCACTTCTCCTTGTGGCTCTCCTATAGTCTTGGTTCCAAAGAAGGATGGGTCTTGGAGGATGTGCATTGACTATAGGGCCCTTAACAAAATCACTATTAAAAACAGGTTTCCTCTTCCTAGCATTGATGATTTGCTTGATCAATTAAAACATGCAATTTATTTTACAAAATTGGATTTGCGTAGTGGGTATCATCAAATATGTGTTGCTGAAAATGATGCCTGGAAAACAACGTTTAAAACAAAAAAACGGTTGTATGAATGGCTTGTGATTCCTTTCGCACTCTGTAACGCACCTGCTACTTTCATGCGGGCCATGAATGATGTCTTTCAACTATTCATTGATGATTTTGTAATTGTATATCTGGATGATATCCTGGTGTTTAGCAAAACCTAGGAGGAAGGAGAAGCTTTATGTAAAAATGTCTAAATGTGAGTTTGCTAAAACTTCTTTAGTATATATGGGCCATATTATTTGTGGAGGCCACCTGTGAGTGGACCTAGCCAAGGTTTATATCATTGTAAACTAGCCACGGCCTAACACCGTTGCTGAAATCAGAAGTTTTCTGGGTGCGGTTCAGTATTGGAGGAAATTCATTTCTGGGTTTTCCTCCATTGCTGCTCCATTACATGCGTTCACAAGCGTTAAAGAAATTTTCCAGTGGGGAGGCAGGCATCAGAGGGCCTTCGACACTTTGAAGGAAAGGATTAGCACAGCACCAGTTATGACATTGCCATATTTGTAGCAGCCATTTGAGATCGAAATAGATGCCAACGGGTTTTCCATGGGAGCCATTTTGATGCAAGGAAGGAAGCCAGTCTGTTACCATTCAGAAACGTTCTCTACTGCGGTAACTAACTATCCGACTTATGACAAAGAGTTGTATGCTTTAGTATAGAGTGTAAATAAGAGGAAACATTATATCATGGGAAAAGAAACAGTTATACATACTGATCATCAGCCACTTCAGTATTTACAGTCTCAAACTAAAGTACAGCAAAGTAGGCATTTAAGATGGACAGGGTTTTTACAGCAGTTTCATCTCGTAATTAAATATAAAAAGGGAATTCACAATAAAGTAGCAGACATGTTATCGAGGCCACCTATGAATTCTTCAATAATTCTTCAAAACAGTTCATTCACACATGAGAGTTACATTGAACAGTACGCAAAAGATAAATATTTTAAGAACGTATATGCATCACTAATACATGGTAAATAGGAAGAGATTTATTATGTGCATAATCAGCTATTGTATCATCTCGATAAACTCTGTATTCCAGAGAAAGAAAGAGTGCATGTGATCTGAGAGGCACATAGTTCATTGATTGCAGGGCATTTTGTAGTAAGTAAAACATTGACTGTATTGCAGAATCACTATTATTGGCCTCAGATGCAAGAAACTGTAGCTAAATACATAAGAGGTTGTGTTATGTGTGCAACGAGTAAGCCTAGCAATAGGAAATTGGGTTTGTACACACCTCTTCCAGTTTCTTCTCATCCTTGGGAAAGCATTTCTATGGACTTTGTAGGAGGACTACCTATGTCTAGAAAAGGGCATGATTACCTATATGTTGTTGTGGACAGATTCAGCAAAATGTGTATCTTAATGCCATGTAACAAATAGATCACTGCTGAACAAACAGCTCATCTATTCTTTCATAATGTTTGGGTACATTTTGGGATACCCATGTCTATTGTATATGATCGGGATTCCCGGTTCTTGGGAGAATTCTGGTCACCTTTATGGGAGCTTATGGATACTAAACTTAAGAAAAGTACAGCTTTTCATCCATAGACAGATGGGCAAATGGAGGTAGTGAACAGGACAGTGGTTCAGCTACTCAGAGGATATTGTAGTAAACATCCTAAACTTTGGGATGAGCAGTTGCAGTATATACCGCATGCTTACAATCATGCAGTTCATTCTTCCACGAAAAAATATCCTTTTGATACTTGTTTTGTTTATCTGCCAAAAACACTGATGGACTTCTCTTTTGGAAAAGATGCAGTGGATGGACATCATGATGCAGATAAAGCTCTAAAGTTCATTTAGAGAATCCAAGCATTGCAGCAGGCAGTTCAAGAATAGTTGGAGAAGAGCCAGACAAAGTACAAATCCAGGCATGACAAGCATCGATTTGATCATCAATTTCAGGTTGGTGACCGAGTTTGGTTACATATCACCAAAGAAAGAATGAAGGGTAAAGGTAAAAAGCTTAAACCTATCAGGTATGGTCCTTTTGAGATCTTGGAAAAGATCAGTATTAATGCTTTTCGCTTGAATTTACCTCCATACATGCAAATTTATTCAGTTGTCAATGTTGAGAATCTTAAATTCTATGATCCTCCTATGATCATGAATGAGGAAATTAACATACAGATTCCTTCAGTTGATGATATGGCACCTGAATATATGAATGAGTTGCAGGATGATGTTATACTTGACATAAATGTAAGGACTTCATGAAGGGGGAATGTTGAGTACCTCCGAGTGGGGCTTAAAGGCATGCATCCTAGCAAAGCAAGATGGATGGAGATTGGAAGAGCGAGGGAGATGTACCCTCACTTACTTGCATAATGATTCAAGTTTTTGGTGGTCCAGAAGCTCTCCAATGGGGAGGAATGATCTGGTGGATTATTCATCTTCAAAAAATTACACTCATCCAATATGGTACAATAGTTATTAATCTATGGTTCAAAGAACATAACACATGTTTTTAACTCATATGATAAACATAGTGAGAGACTAGCCTTAAGGTATGTTCCATCTACCATTCAAATGGTGCAAAGTTCCATATATATACTAATCGGTGCAATGTTACATTGCCGCGCAGTTATCGCATAGTTGTCGTGCAGTTATCGCCCAGTTATTGCGTAGTTGTCGCGCAGTCATTGTACAGTTGTCACGCGGTTATAGCATGGGCCGCACAATTAAAAGTTAACTTTGCAACATTTTGTGCACAGGTCAGCTATAACATTACGCAGTTAGTTGGCAACGTTCTGGCGGTCTTGCGCACCGTCAAGTGGAACATTGAATGGTTATCGCGTTGGGTGTACAGTTAGCTGGAGGTTATGTTATATTGTGTGGTGGGATAGAAATACCATATATGGTATTAGATGGAACCATTGGGAACCATTGCGACATTTGGCGGAACAGCTCTGAATGTAACATGACATGTACATCCAGTTGAAACGTTTTGATGGAAATTAAAAAGATAGCATATGGATATATGATCACCATCATATGGATGGAATATGAAGAGATAGGTAGCAGACGAGTTGAACCTGTTACTTATCCTCCCACTCAACACTTAAATAGATGAGGCTGGCCAGTGAAGAGGGGGGGAGATTCAGATTGTTTTAGAGCACAGAGCATCACGTTCTATAGTTTTGCTATGAAGTGTCCAGAGGATGTTACTGTGGAAGTCGACATTCTCTGTTCTACTTTAGTTTTATTTGCCTTTTGAAGGCTAATTGTAATTCCAGAAGAGAGGTCTTAAATAAATTGTACAACATTTTGTTATAGTTGCTGAAGTTGATTCTAGAACCAGTTTTGTACCTTTTTAAAGAGATTAATTGGATCGGTACCCATTGGAGAGGGACCCAGAGACATAGCCCAGTGGAGGGGGTGAACTCTGTTATCAACTTCTGCTTTGTGACTCTCTGATTCTGTGTTTCTTTTTATATATGTTTATCAGTTTTGCTTTTCATTTATGTTCTAAGCATTTAATTGTTGTTAATGATGTTCCATGAATTAAACAAACTGATGAAATCATTCTTTATAAACTTTTAATGCACACAAGTTGAGATCCGATGGATCAACCATCAACAAAAGGATCTAATCAATATCAAACCTCAGGGAAGATGACTTTGTTCCTTTGTCCCCAGCAACGATGTGAGAAGATTTTATCACTAAATTTAACTCTCGACTGCTAGAGATCTAAGCTTAGAGAAAACTTAATGATGTGGAAAGAGTAGATATGTATGAGAGTTTGTGAGGAGGTAAATATGCCATGGGAAAATGGATGCAGCAATTGTATAAATTTTACATGTTGTAATAGAAATATTTGCGAGTGTGAACTTATAGAAAAAGTAAGCTAATCCCATTCCATATCCTTAATAAACATGTATATAACTCATAGGAATTCTGGTATGGATGCATAAGGACCATACACAGAACAAAATCATGAACACCACATAATTTATCAAATTCATAATAAAACAAAATAAGGCTCATCTCAACTATAATTACTCCAAAGCATGTCTCCATATTAAAGGAATCAAAATAAGTACATGTTTTCCTGTAACCAACAGTAGAAGCTCTTTCTAACCTTGCTTCATCCCTCGGCTGGAACTCTCCCATTTTTCATCAAAATCATTAGCTTTTATAAATAAAATACAAAGAACAAATTATTGACAGCATTAGTAAATCAAATCTATCTAGAAATAAATGATATCTAAGTTTCAATCACAAAAAATCTGTAAATCTCTGTTTAACTACTAGATGATCCCTCGATTCCTGGTCCACTACTTGATAATATGGAATTGCTTTTGTTATTGACCTTCTAGACTTGCCATTTGTATTCGATATTCGAATATATAGATGCTTTCTGAGAATATTGCTTGTAATATGGAAATAAATGAATGAAGAAGTCAATTTTATCCTCTATCTCTCAATACTTTACCCTTGGATGTTATAATGCTTAAATATGACCCGAAGATGCTCATCAAGCTCCTACAAATCGGGGATTATCGTTAATTACTGCTACAGGTACTCCTCATTCTATGAAATCTGCAATTGACGTTCATCTTGTGCCTGAGAATCTGAAATGTGCTCTACCACTATTATATGAAGCTCAAGTTTTCTTCTATTTAATGATTGAATCTTAAAACCCTGTCCTCAACCATCGACTATAATATTATTTAAACTTTGTTGATTTACATAAGATTCCACCTTCCTTAAACACAGTGAGATCATTCTTGAAGGTAAGTAAAAACAAGTAAAGCATAGAAACATGATCCTACACTTTTGCAAATTTACTTATCTTTTCTAGGTGTTCTTTATAATACTACATTCAATTTTGATCCAAAGTCTCATGATAACTATGATTTGCATTTGGTGGGTTCTCCCTATGGCATTTTGATGGCGTTGGACACTTGAACGCTCCTTTGTCACCTAGGTATGCTTAACATCATGTATTTTTCATATCTTCTTCTTGAGAAAAATACATTTATATCTCTTAATGCCAATTGGTGTAGGCTCTTTCACATGACTATGGAGTCGGTGGTCTTTATCGACATTTTGCTATGATATTTGGGTGCACTATGCAACCTATGGGCTTGACTTGGATTCTTTGTAAACACTTGTGAACTTTCCCTTCATTATAAAAAATTGGTACATGTTGCGAGTATATAACTAGGGATAAAGAAAATGCGTAATTCAAAGGGAAGCTAGGGTGAAAATAGGAATGGAAACTATGTAAATTTGAATATTCTAAAATAAATATACAATACAAACCTATAGATAACACGACCAATTATCCAATAAAGGCTTCACAATACCCAAAAAAAATTTAGCTTTGAAATGCATTTTGAGATGTTTTCTCCGCCTTGCATGTAGGCTATTGACCCCCCGTGAGATCATGCTAGGCTGTTCTTCTAAATATGTTTAAACTATTTCTCATATGTTTAGAATGTTCCGGAATTATTACTACCAAATTAAATAAGAACTCTATTGTTGCAACAAACTTGAATCATTCAACAGTTGTCAAACTCATAGAATAGTAAAATTTTCTTGAGGATCCTTATTAATATCTTATTGCTTGTTTTACCTGCTAGGATTGCACACCTGTATGTATAAGGGCTGGATATGTTTATCTACAAATCCACTGATATTATTCTCACTACTTCTAGCAGACAACTCCTCTGGCTTAGCCTGAGAAATCATCAAATATCCTTTTAAAGTCATTGAATCACTATATTTTAGTTGATTGAAGACAAATAGCCACCACAGATAACTTGATCAAGTGTTCCCCTTTTTTTCTAGATGCTTCATTAGCACTAACTCATATCTCTCTTGACTATCAACTCAGATATTTGCATGAAAATTTTGACTTTTAGAGAACTCCCACGAGCATATCATTATGTTGTGAACATTTTTACTACAACTTGCATAGCATAAATACATTCCTCATTATAACTTATGCTGCATGCATTTTCAATAGTTTACATAGTATCTGCATGCATCCTTACTTCATAAGAAAACAACTTGTATTAATCCTGGCGGGCATTTCTTGATATGTGATTTCCTCATATCTTCTTCAGTTCTTTGTGTGCTATACTGACTCTTGAGAGTATCAACAATTTTCTAGTAAATTCATAAAAGGTAAGCCAACATCAATGAAAACTTGTCACTTCACTTCATTTCTTCAATTGTATGCATAGATGGATTTCTTGCTTTCCCTATCATTATGCCATTTCTTTGGATCTCATGAACCCAAATTATATCACCCCACACAGTTCAGACTTCATTTGACTTCAGTCATTCTTGTCTTTAAAACTTCATAGAAGAATTCTTTTCAATCTTATTTCAAGGATATAATGAACATAAAACTTACTTATTGGATGAAGGCTTTGATAGTAGTAGTCTTGTTTTCTTTACTAAACTTTTGAGCTCATAGACTCTCTGTTAATAATAGACTTATTTGGCTGTTGGAGTAGGATTACCAATCTGATTGTGTATATTCTTTCATAAGGAGTTTGAATACCACAATCTTCAACCTGCACCATAAGAGTCTCTATTTCATGTGTCTTGCCATTTTAAAAAAGGAATATTTCATGTGTCACACGTTGTTACTACCTCAAGAACTTTAGATGTCTTCATAATATTTGACCCTCTTCATTTGAAACATACTGCTCCCCCTATCAACGTGCATATTGGTATTTTAATGCATCCTCGATCCTTGTAACATTTATTTTCTTCGAGAACCATTATTTACCACTTGAGTTCATCCTCCTAAATGAACTCATGGTGTACTTCAAATTCCTTAGAAGGCTTTAAGTATGGATAGCCATATGGCTACCACCTTCACCTTTTGTGCATCTGTCTTCAACTTCATTTAGATATAGAAACATATTTTTTCTTACCCATACCTTAGAGTGTCCTTGGATTAGATTGTTTGTCCTTTGACCTTCAAAATTTCTTGTTTCATTCTTCTTCCAAGATTCAGAGACTTTCCTTGTTGGTGTATATGATGGGATCCTCCTAAGTTGACTCCTTTGATTTGGGAATTCTTGAGCCTTGTGACCAAACCCACTACATGAGTAGCACCTCATTGTGTGACAGTTGGCTGCAATATGGCCATTATGATTACATGTCCAACACCTAACTATATCATTAGGGATTCTAGCAATTCTTCTTCCATTGGATCTACAGTCCATAGCCTTATGACAAAAATTAGAGCATGAAAAACACTATCCATTCAATTTATTTACATAACTTGATGTTTGGATCCATATTGGAGTTCTCCTTCTTCTTTCAAATGAATGGTTTTGATGAGTGGGAGTAGCTTCCTGAGGTACTTCTGAATTTTCAACTTCTTTGTTGGCATGTGTAGGTGCATCAGATTCATCCTTGGTCATTGATGGACCAACTTCTAAAGTTCTCGGGAACACAAGACTTATTTCAATTTGTCTTCTTCCTTCTTGAACCCAAGGCTAGACTTGTCAGAGGAAACCCTTTGACACTTCAGAATTTAATCCAAGATAACTGAACTTTCATTGAAATTCACATGATCTTTTGACTTCTCAATCTTCTTTCTAATATTAACAACTTCCATTTTAATCCTATGATTTTCTCTTTCTTTTTCTTCCACGTGAAACTTAATAACATCTTATGTTCTCTTAAATTCCTCCAACTAGACCTTTAGATCATTATTAACACATCTTACTTCTTCAAGATCTTCAGAATCTACACCAATCTCTTCACGACTCTTTTTATAATCCAATCTTCAATTCCTTTATTTCATCATTTTGATCTTGCAGCTTAACTTGCAAGTCTTTCTTCTTGAGTTTTAACTTCATTGAAAAGTTTTTGTCTCCTCTTTCTATTTTTCAAATGACCTCAATATTTTATTCTTGAGTCTTGGATTGGATCTAATATCAATATCTATCAAAGTGCTTGAAAATGCATTACTTTCTTTCAGCAAAACTTCTTCTTCGTCTTCTGTAAGGACAAATTCATCATCATTACATTCAGAGTTATCATCCATTGAAGAGAAATTACCTTCACTTGTGTTTGAAGCTTGTACCTTATTTTATTCTTTCCTTTCATCCTTGACTTCTTCTTCCTTTTCTTTGTCTTGAGTCTTCTTTAAGTATTCTTCTTCCATCTTGAACCATAGGTCCTTGGTAGAGGTGCAATCTTTTACACTTTCTTCAATAGATATTGATAGACCATACATTAGAAATTTCAAGGCAATATTGTTGTATGTCTTGAGAGTTGTCTTTGTCTTTTTGTTGGGATAGTTAGGTGGGTTAACGAATATTTCCCAAACACTGAGGTTTTTCAAGTAGTCTTTCATTTCACTTCTCCAACCAAAGTAATCTGACTTCTCCAAAAATGGAACTTCATGGTTACTGAGCTTTCTTGATCCTTCTGTGATTTTTTCCCTAAATCCATTCAATCTTGTGAGGCTTATGTCAAAGGTTTAGCTCTGATACCAATTGCTAGATACAATGGCTCACCGAGAGGGGGGCATGAATTGGTGAGCCTGTACTTACTTCAAATTTACACTTCTTCAAACCCTAAAGCTTAAATCATCATTTTGCATTCAATTCAACATCATATTCATCAATAGTCTATGCATCAATAATCAATACATTCATCAAATAAAAGCATTATCATCAACAAATTGCACAACAAGCATAAGATATAATGTGTGTAATATTTATTTATTTCAAAGGCTGCAACGGTGAGGTAAATCAACACCTACTACAATCCAAGACTCTACTTGGTCTTCTCTTAGATCCTACTAAGAAAATAGTTACAAGACCCAACTTGTAGATAATACAGACATTTGTCACATTACATCTCATTCATCATCATGTCATCAATCTCATCTCTGCCTATGTCACCAATGCTTGCCAATGCCCACAATAAATTATCATCAACGAGTCACTATCACATCAGTCACTTCCAACACATTATTTAGTATAGCGTTTTCTCATTCTTTCCCCATCCCTATCATGATGCTCTAGATATTTATTTGGAATTCTTTCCATCATATGTAGCCCCAATCAAACTTATATGTCGAAGATAAAAATTTAGCTTTATCATGTTGCTGCTACAACCTTCATATGTCATCTATGGATACTGTATGAACTTGGGACATGTGAAAACTGTAGATCAAATTCAGGTTTGTGCATAGCTTATCACCATCTAACCATTCATCCCTACAGAAGCAGTCAATTGTAGAACTGGATTGTAAAACTCCATGGTAGGGCTTCTATAAAATTAGTTCTTTTTACTACTTCCACTAAAATATATTACAGTCATTATTCAGCTGCGAGTTTCTTCAGGAATATGTTCCAAAATTAACTGCTTTCAACAAGGAACAAAAACTCGGATCCTCCACAATTGCTAACCAATGAACCTTCAGATGCTTAAGATTGCTACTATTACAAAATGTCACCACAGCGAGAAAAAATAACAGAATGAAGATTATTGCTGCTGCAAAAATAAAAAAACAGACTTCAACTTTTTTGACTGTGGCTTCCTTAGTAAACTCACCAAAAAATCAGTGCTAAACTCCACTCCAATGAAGTTTTCAACTTGTTGTTGCTGCTTCAGGGTACAACCGAAAATCTTAGAGAAAATCATGAATTTCAGAGCTTTTGTTTACACCCATAAAAGAAAATTCAGCCACTCTGTATTTTTGCGTTTCTCAACAGTCTGAATTTCCTTAGAGCTCTTGTTTTCACACACAAATAATTACTCAAACAAATGGTACATGTGTAGAGTATTTATAGTAATTTTTTCATGAATTTTTTAGAGCCGAAGTTCTAAAAATAATTTTTATTTTTTCTTTTATATTTTTCACATTTAAGTGAGCTGACATGTGTATAAAAATGATTTTTTATTTTTATTTTTATTTTGGAATTACAACTATTGCAGTCGACTTCAACAAGGTTAGATGGGTCCACTTTGTAGGATGCAAGAGATAGTTTTTGTTATATTTGCAGCCTTCTTTTTCACATTACAAATGATCACATTATGGATCATTTGATCATGTATAGCCATATATGTATGAGCTTGAAGGTTATCAAAGCCAAAGGCATAAGGGTACTAATACCATACCACAAACTTGTTTATTTAAGAGTTCCATATGTAGGGGTTTAATGGACTATCCAAGAGGACATAAAATTCATCATAAGCGTCATGGACTCCATAAAAATATGATTCAACAAGTATTTCTTCAAGTGAAAATGGCTCCACAACCAAGGGCATCATTAAATGGTTCCTAGAAGCATGCCATCATCAACAAGGGCACAATGCCTTCAACAAATGACCATAGAATGGTTCATTTGACTCATTAGGTGTCCAAATTCCCACATTGATAGTCCTTGTGTTTTTCCATGTCTTTCCATCATCAATTTGACCTTTGTCATTAATGTTGTCATCAATGACAATCATAGACAACCATATTCATCACAAGGAACAAAAATTCATGGGATTCACTATGTTGCACAATCTAGCCTAGAGTTAGTTTGTTTTACTGACTTTGATTGGGAAGGTGATAACACTAAAAGAAAATAAAATTTTGAATAAGTATTTAAGGTTACAGGTGGACCATTTTGTTGGTCAAGTAAGAAGAAAAGTGGAATTTCACTTTCATCTACATAGGCAGAGTATAGAGGAGTTGTGAATGCATCTACTCAGTTTTTGTGCTTCCATGGAATACTTGGAAAGTTTGGGATTGAGCCAGAGACTTCTAGAGTAATTTATTATGAAAACAAGAGTACCATTTGAATCTCAATTGATCTAGTATTTAGTCATCATACCAAACACATCGAGATCCATATGCACTACATCGGAGGACTTGTGAATGATGGGGTCATTGTTCTGCTCTATTGTGCATCATCTTAGCAAGTTGCAGACATATTTACCAAGGTGTTTGCAGAGAGGAATTTCAACAATTAGTTCATTGCTTGGGATATACGATCATGTAGTGAAGACAGATTGAAGACCATATTTCATACTATTTTGTTCATGTCTATTTTTAAGGGAGGATTTTACCCTTGTGGTTTTGCCTCTTTCCTTGTCTTATATGGACAAGAAGTATCTAATGGGTGACTAAGACTATTTTCTAGGCCCTATATATATTATATTTTTTTGATATTGTACATAAATTCATGCTTAAAAGGGGGTGTTTGTGTTACAGTTGATTTTACCACACATGGTTGATCACACATCTATGGCCTTCCCTGTCCCTCTGCAGACTCTTTGGAACCCATGGACCAATACTGTATCTTTGATGTTTCCAACTTCATCTCTAAAAACACATGTTATTTGTTGTATGCGACTTTTAATCCCATTCTCACGTATATACGCGGATATTGACCTCAAACCCATGTACATAGGGATGTGTGCATAAGTCCAAATATTTTTGGAGTTTTCCTTGAGGTGTGTCCAAACCACTTGTCTCTTGGCCTTCCATATGCCTCGATATCACTCATATTTGACCCTCCGTTACCCCATTGGAGTACTATATAAGGGACCCCTTTGATACATCGAAGAGCAAGAGAACTATAGTCCATTGTTGTCATAGCTTGCTTGTACTTGAGTCTGAATCCCTTTGTCCCTTGGAGCACTTTATGTTCTTCCAAAGCTTGCCTTTTCTTGTGAACTTGCTATTGAGAGATGGAGGATTAAGGTGCTGGAGGCCTAGGTGGAGGACTCTATTTCTTCGTTTCACAGATGTGCCGACAGAGGTTGTTACTTGTGTAATGTCTGATTTTATCAATAGAAATATATTTTCCTATTCTATGAGGTGCATTTAAATGAATATTGAATCCATGGATGTGTTTAATTGATTATACATTATTGATTATATATTCTAGAGTAGGCCTAGCACTATATTATATAGCATGCTTGCCTTGTTTATTGTTGTTGAGAGTGAATTGCTAAAGCAAGCGGGATTGGAAAAATCTCAATGGGGATCTACTTCAACCATCTAGAATAAGGTATGATTCAAGATACTTTATTGTTAGATGCTTTATTTCTCTTGCATATTGGGAAGGGATTGATTTCTAAGGTTTCCCTATCTGTTGTGGTAAACCCCAAGCCATAGGAAGTTTCTCTCCATAACAGAATTGGTGATTCCACTGGGGACGTTCTTTGTTTTTCTTTGGGGTTTGGGGGCATAATGTGCTTGATATTATTGACTTGCTCTCTGTTTCTCCCCATTTCTGTGTCACATTTTATAGTATGTTCATCCATTGACACTCCCCTTTATTGGTTTGACCCTTGGCCTAGTTTTTACCACTGTATTCTCTGTATTCGTAGGTTTTTGGCAAAAAGTCGCGTACATATGAGGATTTTTGGCCAAAAGTCATGTATACATGCACATGTTTGGCCAAAATCCACGTATACATTCAACATTTTCACCAAAAGTCACATACATACTCAGCTGTTATTTAAACATTCACGTACATCCTCCCTTTTGGTTGAGTTTGATGTTGTGGGAAGTTGTTGGGTGTGTCGTGAGTGTGGTTGGGTCTTCCTGAGTTCTGATGTTGTCTGTTGGATGCTTATTTTATGACCAGAGACTACTTTTTCATTGATTTTTCTTTGAAAGTAATTTTAGTCATTTATCTTTTTTGTTTTTCAATTAGTACATTACGCTCTTTATCTTGGTGTCTTGTTGGGATTGTGTTTTATACTTGCTGCAAAGACTGAGAATTTTAAATGACATTTATTACATTTTTCATTATTTTATATTGAAAAATACAAAATAGTTGCACTCTTAGTTGCATCTTAGATTTTAATTTAAGGAGGTACTTGCATTGGATTGCTTGGATGAGAGTTGTGTTTAGTCTTTCATATAGAAAGGATTGCATTTCCATTCAAAAAGGAATTATTTTTTATGCATCTCATGTAGTTGCATACTCTGTTTTTCATTCTACAAGATTACACTTGGCATTGCTTGTTATGTGTGTATATTTACTTTACTGTTGAGTCATAACTTCATTAGTTGCACGACCATTACCCTTTGAGTAATTACATCCAAATAAAATCAATGCTTAATCAAATGAACTACACTCTTTTCTTTTATAGGGTGCATCAACAAGAATAGGTTTTAGGGTCTTGGAATAGTTCATTATGAGTTAATTCTCCAAGGCCACTAAACACAAACAATTAGGTGTCTATCCAGGTGAGAGAGAGAAATCCTTGGTATAATTAGTGTTTCTTAGGACACTCCTCTTACACAGGAGTTAATCATGAGGTAGTACCCATGATTGTGATTGGGATGACCGCTAGTCACTTTCTATGAGCACTGGAGATATTTCCAGGATCGTATTCATATCTGGGGGCTCTTTGGGGAGTTTCAGGCTTTTCTACCGTGCCCATACAGTTGATCCCATCTACGACTGTCCACCTGAGCATTGATTATATTGGAGTGACCTTAGTTTCCTTACCTAGGTATCGCAGGGGGTACTTGCGGAGGTTATTCTATAGGTGTCCTCGCCAAGTAGGGGTCAGACAACATAGTCGCTTTATGTGTTGAAGCTGAGCGCCACTATAACTGGTTACATACTGTAGAAGGATCAAGTCGATGAAGTCGACTTGAACAAAGAATGACTTAGTCTATCAGCCGACTAAGTCAATGAGCCGACTTAGTCGAACAGCCAACTAAGTCGATGGGCCGAATTAGTCGATCAGGCAACTACGTTGGTCGGCCGACTAACTAGAAAGATTAGGTCGGCTAACTAACAGTCATGTCAGTTCACCGAACCGATAGGTAGTTATTTTGTAATTGTTTGTAAATTGTATATATTAGGCTGTTGAGCCAAGCAAGAACTCACTTCAGTTCTCTACCTTGTATGAACTCTTGATATTAATATAATCTGTTATCCTATATGTTCTTGTCTCTTGTATTTGTTTATATTTATGTATGTTTTAGTATGTATTATTGGTAACCTTATGTGATCTCTGAGATTACAACATTGGTTCCGTTGTCAGTATTACATGTCTAAAATATATGTTCACATATGATACCAGAGTAGGAGATTAAGCCTCCAACCAGAGTAGAACAACAGTCGACAGAACTGCAGCCACAACCATAGTAGCAAATAACTCCTCTGGCACTAGTAAGTGTCAACCCAACACAAGAACCGACGGGTGAAGTCGAGCCACCCAACTTTGAGTATGCTTTATCCCAAAGCATCATCAAGAAACTGGCCAAGGAGATAGCTGTGGCTAGAAAAAGGATCAAGGCCCAAAAAGTACAACAAGGCAAAGGTAAGTTCAAGCTTATCATTGCTGATTCGTCCGATGACGAGGAAGAGCAATTAGCTGCGGCTATCGACATCGTAGAGGATGCAGCCGCGAATAAATTACCAGTGGAATTTCAGTTTCAACGGTTTCTGGAAGCAGGAGTCCCGAAGGGTCGACCAGAAAAGGAAAAAACCACGCCGACGCCTAAAAACGTCGTCGAACTTGTGTCGACCCCCCCACCCCCATCACCGACACCAGTAGTCGAGGAGCAAGCCCCGGCACAGCAGTCGGCCAGTCCCCTCAACTTATACCAAAGAGAAATACCAAAGACAACCAAAGCAAAAGTTGACAAGGATAGTGAGCTCAAATCTTTCTTTGAGACACTTCCTGAGCTATTTCAGTCAGCTCAGAAAATTAAGAGAACAGTCCCCCTATACGCAAGCAAAAATATTTATGCGCAGACCACGTCGACGTTCATCCGAACCAACCAAGAAGGCAATGTGATTGGAGAAAGATAGTCTATCATGGAGCAAATCAACCCTGAAACCCAGACCGACCTACCCACTACACCGTCGGAAGTAGATGTGACTTCCGGCCAAATCCCACAACACACCCCAGCAACCCCCTGCTACCCTCGTCCATTCCCCCAATCCATAACCACCTCCATCCCCCACTCCATCATCACCTCCATNCCCCCCCCCCCCCACCCCCACCAAACTCATAGCGAGACCCTTCACAATTACCTGCATCGTCACAACCGGAAGCAGTGATACCACTACCCCAACCAGAAAAACCGTCGACTTCCAATACCCCGACAACAGACCCACCCTCAACTGCTGCAGGTACTAAGGAGCCGAAGGCTGAAACACACAAAAAGAAGAAAACACATCACACAACTGTTTGTAAATTGTATATATTAGGTTATTGAGCCAAGCAAGAACTCAGTTCAGTTCTCTCCCTTGTATGAACTCATGATATTAATATAATCTGTTATCCTATCTGTTCTTGTCTCTTGTCTCTGTTTATATTTATGTATGTTTTATTATGTATTATTGGTAACCTTATGTGATCTCTGAGATTACAACACATACCTATGCTTCTAGTGTATGTGAGTCTCGATCCTCTCCTAGGAGAGACATACCTGCTGCATTCAGGAGCTCACATATCCTCCCCTTGGTTTTCTTGTATTTTAGTTGTATATTTTCTTAGGGGTATGCTCTTTGTGTGCTAGTTGGCCTTTGGGATCACGTTTACTTGAGTATATTTATTCTCTCTTGAGTTTGGGTCCTTTTATTTTCGACATTCCAGGTATCCTATCACCCATCCTTGGTCCTAGTATAGATCCTGGTGTCAGACTTGAGGGCACCACAGCCCCTTATCGTGCTCATAGATTTGGAAGTGGTCACATTCCGCCCTCTACTCCATTGGTTAAGGATGTTGACTCTGTTTTCTCTGTCTTTACTCTGGTGGTCACCATCATGAGGGTGGTAGTGGATGCGTGAACGTTGGGTCTACACCTTACATTCCTTTTTATGTCCCATCATTCACTGCATTGTTTCCTTTGGGTGCAGTTGTCATGATCATTCCTCCCTATATCCTATAGTTTGAATTCTTTATTGAATATTTTGGGTTCTTTTGGACTAATATGGTTGTCATGTAGGGTCCAAGTTTTGTACACTCTCTCTGAGGTTTCGACATGTTCATGCCTATGAAAGGTATTATGTCTAAACCAACATATAGGTTAGGATATCACATCCACTTGCACTTATGCATTGCCTTATGAACATTCCATCTTAAGCTTAGGTACGAACCCATTCCATTGTATCATCGAACCTTCATGCTATTTTTAGAAGTGGTATTGTGTGAATGGTATAGATTTCCTATACATGGGCACCCTAGTTAGATCATTTTTTCATTCAGTTCCCATGTTGCATTTCCTCCTTTAGGTTATGGGAGTCCCTTTTTAATACTGCCATGTCTTTGAGAAAGAGCTTCATACTCCTCTTGAACTTTATACTGGCCATTCCCCCAGGAATCCCTTGTATATGTCAAGTTGTGATTTCATTATCATGAGTTTTGCTTGCCTTATTAAGTCTTATGTTAGCTTCCCTGACTTTGATTATCAACCATATAGCTCGAGCTTGTCTCATGTCTAGCCATGTGTTGGCAAGGGATTTGGGGCAAGTGAATTGCGCAACATTGTGGTAGTTGCACAAGCTCACATGGTACCGCGCAAGGGCAGATCGATGCAATGCGTGAAAGAATAACCACGTTTTGAATATTTTTTGTATATTTTGACCAAGTTTTGTTGCAATAGGTCAGTAGCGGTTACAATTCATTCAATAGTGGACCCTCAATCTAAATGTTTAAGCCTATTTATAGATCTATTTTGAGGAGATCTAAGAGCAATTATGCGTGATTGTATGGATAATATCTGGTGCGATCTGTTTTATGGAGAATTTTCTGTCTTAATTATGATTTTATCTAGGTTTATTCCTAATGTATGCAGTCTCTAGTTTTGGAGAAGACTTGTGTAATGTGGTACATTTGTGCAAGGTTAATATGATGCAATGAGTATGGATCAATTCTTGTCTGTTGTTATAGATCTGTTATGATGCTGTGACTCTCTCTTGTTATAATGGCATAATATAGATGCGATTAGGTCTCTTTATGCTATATCAATGCAATCTGTTGCTTTTATGTCGATGTAATCTATGTTTCTGTAACTGTTTGATGTGCTATGAGTAATGATGTTCCATGAATAATGATGCAATATTGTGATACTGTGTGATGATTGCATTAGTTATGGTGTCCCTCCATTGGATCCCCATATCCTCCTCTCCCTTTGTCAAAAAATTGGTTCTGATAGCTCTCCCTTGAACGCCTCAGGTGAGACCTCGTCTGCTTCGCAGACGTTGCTGGGCAGGGTAAAACTTGTCTGGGCTGGTGCTCAGGGAGGTTGCGTTGTAGGGCGTCGACAGAGTGGGAACCCTTGTCGATGAAGCTTTGTTGGTGGGTTTCGCCAACAAATGGTTCTGTTGCGTTGGTTGAGTTGCAGCATGGTGCCGCACTAGAATTGGTGGCACATAAAAAATATTTGACTGAGGGCTATGTCCAATCCCGGAATATCGCTGAGAAGCTGCAAAAGGAAGTAGAGGAGCTGCACCAGGTCCGTGTGCAGTTGATAGATGAAAATTTATGAGAAATTAACCAACTGAAGGTGACATAGGTGGAGTTGCAGCAGAAGGCTGCTGAAGAGATTACCAACCTCAAGAAGGCGCAAGACTGCTTGATTGTTGAACATGTGTAGCTATGTTCCCGGTGCAGCGAAGTTGAGCATGCTATTTTTGATGCCTGCCATAACATTTTTTTCAACACCACAAGGCTCACCCCAATCAAAAAGGGCAATCGATTGGGGAAAACTCTGGTTCCACTTTAGGATAATAAATTGCTGCACCAAGCCTTGGTACAACCCACAACACCATTGGATCAGGTTGCATAGCGTAAGACCTCCATTGCAGAAATTGTCACTCAGTTCGGCACCACTGAGCAAGACACCAAAACTATTATGGAGGTGACCATGCTGTTTTGCCAAAGTATTGTTCAGGATGAGCAACTTTATCAAATGGCTACACAGGTGCAAGAGGAAGAGGGCTAGCTAAAAAACCCTGAAGACTTCGCTAAAGGCCATCCCACTAATGGTGCAGATCAGCCGGGCCATAGAAATGAAGGATCTATAGTAGCGAGCTGCCACAAGAACGCCAACAGAAGCACTGCAACCAGATTGACAAATTCCAAGAAATCAGTGGATAGTTGGCTATTAAGGCCGTCGTCACCACGCTCCAGGCCATTCAAGAGAATCGACAAATGGTCGACAGGAAGGCTAGTAAGGAACACCCGATCCAACAAACTTTGACTAATTATCAGAGTATCGCTAGTAACGTTTAGTTTCAATTTCAGTTTCAGGAAATTGCGCGGCAATTTGAAGATTTTAGGGACAAGACTTCGACACACACCCCGTCAACTTGACGTGGCTTGAGGGTGAGCCAAAAAATTGTGTTGGGGGCCTGTTGGAAAGGGCTTTGGGGCAAGTTAATTGTGTAATGTCATGGCAGCTGCAAAATCTCACGTGGTACCATGCAAGGGTGGATTGATGCAATAAGCAGAAGAATAACTACTTTTTGAATATTTTTTGTATATTTTGACCACATTTTGTTGCAATAGGTCAGTAGTGGTTAGAAGTCAGTTAATAGTGGAACCTCAATGTAAAGGTTTAAGCCTATTTACAGATCTATTTTGAGGAGACCTGAGAGTGATTGTGCATGATTTTATGGATAAGATCTGGTGTGATCTATTTTATGGAGAATTTTCTGTCTTAACTGTGATTTTATCTAGGTTTCTTCATGATGTATGCAGTCTCCGTTTTTGGAGAAGACTTGTGTAACATGGTACATTTGTGCAAGGTTAACATGATGCAATGAGTATGGGTCAATTCTTGTCTGTTGTTATAGATCTGTTATGATGGTGCAAATCTGTTTTGTTATAATGGCATCATATAGATGAGATTCAATCTCTTTCTACTATATCAATGTAATCTATTGTTTTTAGGTCGATGCAATCTATGTTTATGTAACTATTTGATGCACTATGAGTAATGATGTTCCATGAATAATGTTGCAATATTGTGATACTGTGTGATGATTGCATAAGTTATGGTGTCCCTTCGTCGGATCCCCATATCCTCCTCTCCCTCTATTGAAAACTCGGTTCTGACAGCTCTCCCTTGAACGCCTCAAGTGAGACCTCTTTTTCTCCACAGATGTTGTTGGGTAGGGTAAAACCTATCTAGGTCGGTGCTTAGGGAGGTTGCATTGTAGGGTGTCAACAGAGTGGGAACCCCTGTCGGTGAAGCTTTGTTGGTGTGTTTTGTTAACACCAAGCAGAGCCTTTTTACATATCTTTTGTAGCTTGATACCCCATTTGTTTACCGGGAGGGTACCTTCCCCCGAGTGTCGTTATCCTACACATGTTGTCCTTGAATTGAGAATAGGTATGTTATGCTACTTGGAACTAGCTTGTTTGACCCTTAACACTCATTTCATCCTAGATTTGTAACTATAAAGCACTTTTATTCTTTTTCAAGCTTTTCAAAATATCAGAAAAAGTCCAAAAAAAATCAAAAAACAAAAAATTCGAATAGGAAAAGATGTTATATTTGGAAGTAATTGAGTCATGTTGCCTTTGAACAGAGCACTGTATATCACATTTGTTGGTTGGGTTATTAGTTTGAATTTAGGAGTTGTACTCAGTTTCTCTGATTTTATCTCCACCGACTAGTTAAGCTTCCAGTCCCTATGGAGCCTCTGTTGATGCCTCCTGTGTCGAAGAGATGTCCCAGTTTTGTATATCGAGTCTATGCTTCCTACATTTAGTCACCATTTTCCTTTATTCTCTTGTTGAAAGGAATTTGAAGGCTGATTCGGCCATTCCTCAGTTGTCTTGATTTTGCATGTCAGCCATTCTTGGTACTATTACTAGTTTGTGCACATCTTGTTCGAGTCCTTCCAAATTATACAATGTTGTTGACTACCTTGTGTTGGTTGATGGGGGATGCCTTAATTCCCTCCTTCCAGCAGATTCCATCCCATCAATTTCAGATCATTTATTCTGGGATAGGATTCTAGAGTCATTTGAGTTCGTTGAGACTTATAGTCATCAGTGGTAGGTTCTCTCGCCATCGAAAGTTTTGGGAATACATCAATGTCTCCTGATCGATGGATTGTTTCAAGTGTTTGAACTCAACACATATATTCACACTTGTTAAATTTCACTCTAGTCCTTGATTCGCATTTTCATTATCGATGGGTGATCTCGCGTCTGTTAACGGTATACATCAATGACCGGTAATTAGACGATGGACTACTATGTTCGACCTCGGCACCTCTATTCACATAGTAGGACATGTAGTCATAGCAGTTTGTGTAGAATAATTTCCATATTAATGGTATTCCATATATGCTACCCCCTTGATCATGCTAGTGTTCATGAGATTTTAGCTCTCGTGACTTGATTCCAATGTATGTTAGATATCTTCATCCATTATGGAAATCTTGATTCATTGTATATCTTCAGTTTCTATGGATATATTGATCCTTTGTATATCTTCATCATGGATTTTATGATCTATTATATATTGTACATGGCGATGACCACACATGTCAAATTTTGTATATCATGCCTATTCATGTCCTTTGTACTCTTATGTATCCGAGACTGCTATATGAATTTGCAGTCATATGCAGAGATTGATTATTTTACTATACTGATGGATGGCTGGTTCTTCATCAGTCCACTTCTGGGATGGATTTATAATGTATTTCATCCATCATGTTACCCCTCTGACCTCACATATTAGGGGGCATCTGTTAGAGCTAATTTTACCACACATGGTTAATCACACATCTATGGCCTTCCATGTCCCTCTCCACACTCTTTGGACCCTATGGACCAATAAAATAACTTTGATGTTTCCAATTTCATCCCTAAAAACACATGTTATTTGTTGTACGCGACTTTTAATCTCATTCTCACGTATATACACTGATATTGACCTCAAACCCACGTACATAGGGATGTGTGCATAAGTCCAAATATTTTTGGATTTTTCCTTGAGGTGTGTCCGAACCACTTGTCTCTTGGCCTTCCATATTCCTTGAGATCACTCGAATTTGACACTCCATTATACCATTGGAGTACTATATAAGGAACCCCTTGGATACATTGAAGAGGAGGAATTGAAGAGCAACAGAACTATAGTCCATTGTTGCCATAACTTGCTTGTACTTGAGTCTACATCCCTTTGTCCCTTGGAGCACTTTCTGTGCTTCCCAAGCTTGCCTTTGCTTATGAACTTGCTATCCAAAGATCAAGGATTGAGGTGGTGGAGGCCAAGGTGGAGGACTCAGTTTCTCCAGTTCGCAAACGTGCTGATAGAGGTTGTCACTTGTGTAATATCTGATTTTATGAATATCAAACCTTTTCTTGTTCAATGATGTGCATTTAAATGAATATTGAATTTATATATGTGTTTAATTTCTTATACATTATTGATTATATATGCTATATTATGCCTAACACTATATTATATATTATGCTTTCCTTGTTTACTGTTGTTGAGAGTGAATTGGTAAAGAAAGCGGGATTGGAAAAAGCTCAACGAGGGTCTACTTCAACTGTCTGAAATAAGGTATGATTCGATATCCTTTAGTGTTATATTCTTCATTTCTCTTGCATACTGGAAGGGATTGATTTATGCACTTTCTTTGTCTATTGTGGTACACCCCAAGCCATAGGAAGTTTATCTCTATAATATTTGGAATAATCAAAACCCATCCCAAGACTTAGAATAACATAATTAATTTTTTTGATTAATTTCCTTCGTCCTACACTAGCTAGCTTGCACCCAATTCCATCTCTTAGGTGAAAATTTCCCAAACTTCCTCCTAGAATGAATTAGAAAGATTTTGGATAATATTTTGACAACGTTACAATCTCCCCATATTGGAAAGTGTGCGGTTCTTCTTTTTTAGGAGTTTCCTTCTTTTCTACAGTTTTAAGGAAAAACCTAAAGCTAGTTTTAAGGTAGACTCCTTTGTTTTTTGCACGAACTCACGTCCCTTATTTTCCTCATCTAAAAGAATGATAAATTCAATTTTCCTTCACTTATTATCTGTACCTACTCATTCATTTAATTCATGAGAATCCTGACTGGTTTGGAAAGTGCTTTATGGACCTATGGTGGATTTTGACTAGTTTAGTAACCATGATTTTGTACTTATTCAAACAACATATTTTATATTTCTAATCCTTGGAGTATATACATTATGAGTAGACTATATCTATTTAATGATGGCTGATGTAAATTAATATCAAAAATAGTTTGTGTATTATCACATATTCAGTCTCCTTCTTGAGTGTTTCTTGCATATTTTAAAGCAATTTTCTGAGTTCAATTGTTCTAATCTTGGGATTAATTTCCACAAACCCAATATTGAAAGTGACGAAACATGATACTGAGGCATACATGCCAAAGGTAATAGCTAATTTCTAAGTCTAATTTCTGGATAATGTGTTGAAGCTGACATGAATAGACTTTTTCAAGGAGGGCCATGATTTTTCCTTCATCATTGACACAAAACAAGAAAAAAGAGTTTTGTAATGATTCTGAGTATGGACTAACTTTGGGATTGAATTAAGGATGGCCAATGCAAAATAAGGCTTAATGAATGTAGAGTTAGCTGCTGAAATACGAGGATTTTCTCATCTTGAATTTCTCTTATGAAACAACAAGGTATTACATAATAGAGGAATTTTGTTCAACATATTGACATGAAAATTGTCTTGGAAGCACTAAATCTAAAAGGATCACAAACCAATTAGTAGACGTATGGAGGAATTTGATTGAATAGAGACGGTTAAAATATTGTAACTTCGGAAGATATTCTATTTTACTTTTTTTGTATTCTCCTCTGGAGATGTTATCCCTCCATTCAAAGATGTCCATGATGTAACTGGTCATGTAAAATTCATGAGGTAAACCGTCCATTTTAAGTTAGGGAAATAGTACCCACAAAAGTAATATATAAAATGTATTTTGAGTCTCCCAAGGTAATCCAAACGTAGTTAGGGAACCTGTATGACCTAGCTAGTTATTTGAGACACTCACCTAATGAATATAAATAGGTGAGTCACCTATGTCTTTAATACACATCACACACTCAATTATTGCGCTGGAGAGAGAGAGAGAGAGAGAGAGAGAGAGAGAGAGAGAGAGAGAGAGAGAGAGAGAGAGAGAGAGAGATTCTACTGTGGAGGATGAGCAACCATTCTTGTTTCTGGGGTTTTACACTTTCTTGGTCTAATTCTATACTGAGGAATTTTTGCAGGCTTTTCTCCCTTGTGATTTCCCTGAGGAAAATATTTTTGTTTTCTTGTGTTCTCTTGTGTTTCTGGATTTGTCTTTCTTTCAATGATCCTTTGCTTATGGTTATGATGTTATGATGCTAAATGTTTTATATCTTGTATAACCATTAAAAATATAATATGGTATCAGAGATACCCTAGAATAAGTCTTAGTGCATCCAAAACATTGCTACAGCTACAACTATTGAAGATTAGGGTTTCAAGCTTGAAAACCCTAAAAGACCAAAACTAGTAATTTTGGTACTTTCACCGTATATTGACATTGGAGAATCCTCAAGAAATGAAACTTTTACATGCCAAATATAAATCCCTAATGTATCCTTTGTAAACGTTTCAGCCTCAAATTCACTATAATGTAGTAGATATGATTCCTCCAACTCAAGGTTCTGGCATCTCTGAGATTTTAACCTTAAACAGGTGACCTAGGGCGAATCGCTATATATAGAAATAGGAATGTCCAAATTAGATTTCATAAGCTGGTTCAGAAAGGGAAGAACCTGTAGTTTTTTTGGTCAAATGTTCAGATCTCGAATATGAATCCCTGACACGTGGAATTCCATACAAGTTCAATATGTTGAAAAGTCCTGAAATAACACACCTTGAGAAAGTTTGTATAAGTACCAATTGGTGAAACCAATACTTATCTACCCTATGGTGGTGGAAAGAGGATAGGAGAGGCTACCATAGTGTAAAATTTGAACCACATAGGAGTAGCTCTTTTGTAGATATAGAAAAAACAACATTCGTAATTTCTGTAGAAGAAACCAAAGAAAACTAGGGCTTCCTTTTCCAGGAACTTCCCTCCACCAATAAGTTGAAGAAGGAGGCTCATATAATTTGCACTAGGAAGGTGCATCTCTATATGTCAAAAGTTTCTCATTCTATGAAATTTCATTTTTTTGACCTAACACTACTGCCAGAGAAAACTAGGGCATCAGATATTTTGCAATTTTGTCCATAGTTTTTGGAAAATAAGTATATTGCTTACCCTTCATTCAGGAAGCACATATTTCTATCCAATTAGATATGAAAGATACCTAATTTGAAAAATTACGGTTTCTCTATCAAACCAAGGTCCACCAAAAGTAGTCTTTTAAAATATCCTTCAGGCAAGCATCAAGTTGAAGCATTCTCACTGGTAAGTTTCATCCTCTCTATTTCCATTTGAGGTTCTCATTTTTATTATAATCACAAATAGTACCAAGCTTGAGGAAAAGCTTGAAAGAATAAAAAATTCTAGGCATGAGTTATAGAGTGCTTACAATACTTGAAAAAGCATGAATAACTATGCCAAATAAAGAGCTATAGATATAGACAGAGATGAAGTCAAAGCAAAGAAAAAGAAGGACCTAATAAAAAAAGATGAGTTTTTCCATCTCCATTAGATCTAACATGTAACATCCTTGAAGACTCCCAAGGATATGTTTGATACAATGAATAGTATGTATGAAGATGACATTGAGAACTCAGCTCAATAATGTGAAGGTACAATGTTGAATTTTTAATCATATCAGATCTTAAAACATTTAGCATCACAATGTCATAACCATAAGCCAAAAGATCATTGAAAGATAGACAAGAACAACCACACAAAAAGAACACAAATATTTATCCTGGGAATACCCTAAAGGGAAAATCCAACAAAAGCTTCCTCAATATAGATGCCCCAAAAAGGTAAAAGGTAAAAACCAAAATACTGATCCTCCTTCTTCTCCACCCATAGCTCTTTCTTTCTCTCTCTCTCTCTCTCTCTCTCTCTCTCTCTCTCTCTCTCTCTCTCTCTCTCTCATGCGCTACACAAGTGAGTGTGTGTGTTCCAAATGAGGAGCACCACACCTCTATTTATATTCATTCGTTCACTTAATAATTAATTCAGTTATGTAGGTTCGAGTAATACTAATTTAATCTTGTAGGCTCAAGTAACCACAACTAGGGTACTAATGACCCAACTTACAATTGGAGGGGACATCCTCATGAATCTTATTAGTTCTCCTGATTAGAAACATTCGAGTATAAATAAATACAAGTGATTCTCTCGGTAGGACAATCAGGGACCACAAAAAATACATATAGAATATTCTTCAAAGTTACAATATTTCAACACTCCCCCTTAATGAGAAGGGTATTCTACAAGAACATCAACAACAACAACAGTATGAGAGAGAGAGGAAATCATCAACATCATCAGGGTGACACATCTATAAATCATTGGAATCTTTTCAACATCATATAGTCTTCATATTCAATCTTCAACAGCAGAAACACTTTGAAAGACAACATCATCATCAGTACTTTATTCTTCATCTCCAGCAAAAACACTTTGAATGACAGCGTCATCATCAGTACTTTAGTCTTCATCTTTAATCTTCAGCAACAACAACACTTTGACTACTCGATTGATAACATCATCATCAACACTTTGACCTTTTTATCAGCAACATCTTCAAAAACACTTTGACCTTTCGATCAGCAACATCATCAAAAGTAATTTCATCTTTTGATCGACAACATCATCATTCGATCAGCAACATCATCAACAACAATTTGACCTTTCAATCATTAACATCATCATCATAATACTCTAATATTTTGATTAGAAACATCATCATCACACTCTGATCTTTCGATGAGTAACATCATCATCATCACACTCAGATCTTTCGATCAGGAACATCATCATCATCACACTTTTATCTTTTGATCAGGAACATCATCATCATCAGCAAAAACCTACAATCCACAGTGCAAAGACAAAAAGTCTTCAAATCACTTTTGGACTTAAAGTCCAGGGGTGATGCAATCCCACCACATTCTCAACAACTGAAGTCACCGGATTGATTACGGGATAGTCAGTCTCTATCAATTTAGGACTAAGTCCAAGGATGATGCAATCCTACCACATTCTTGACAACCAAAGTCAACGGATTGATTATGCGATAATCAGTCCCTATCGCTTTAGGACTAAGTCCAAGGGTGATGCAATCCTACAACATTATCGAGTACCAATGCCACCAGATCCATTCTGAACTGAAGTGCATGGATGATACAATCCTACCACATTCTCAAGTACCAAAATCACAGAATCTGTTATAAACTAAAGTTCAAGGATGATACAATCCTACCACATTCTCAAGTACCAAAGTTCAAGGATGATAAAATCCTACCACATTCTTGAGGATCGAATTCACCAGATCACTTTAGGACAAGTCTCCAGGGATGATACAATCCCACCACATTCTCAAGGACTGAAGTCACCGGATCTATTCTGGACAAATGTCCCGAGATGATACAATACTTCTTCATTCTGAAGGACCAAAGTCACCGGATCACTTTAGTACAAGTGTCCAAGCATGATATAATTCCACTGCAACATCATTGCTCCCCCTTTCAAGGAAGGTATTTCCGAACAACACCAATCTTGTCTCGAAGGTGTTCGAACTTTACCCGAGATAGAGGCTTTGTCAACACATCACTCTTAAATCATCATCTTGTAACATCATCATCTAAACCATCATTATCTACATATTTTGTATGCGAATACTAAACTATCATCATCTGTATCTATAGTATGTGAATACTGAAAGCATCATCATCTATATCTTCAGTATAGAAATACTAAAAGAATCATCATCTGTATCTTCAGTATAGAAATACTGAAAGCATCATCATCTGTATCTTCAGTATTGAAATACTGAAAGCATCATCATCTGTATCTTCAGTATAGAAATACTGAATCACCATCATCTGCATGCCGAAACATCATCTATATATTCAGTATGGGAATATTGAAACATCATGATCTGTATCTTATCTCGAATGTAGAAATGCCAAATTCTATGTTCTTTGATGGAGCACTATATTCTCTGTCATCTTTATACAACTTTGGTTATAACATAGAATCTCATTAGTATCCATCTCCAGATCAAAGAGACCTGACATCAGCTTCCAAAGCCATATGGATTCACAACTAGCATAGAAAATTGCTATGTATTATGCTTTCGCCATGCTAAGAGCAATATTGGATTGTTTCTTGCTAAACCATGAAATCATAGCAGACCTCAGACAAAATCATCCACTTGAAGTGCTTTTCCTGTCTGAGACACTTACAACCCAATCTGCATCTGTATAGCCATACAATCTATAATCATGGTTTCCATCATAGTATAGAACAAAGTCTATAGTCCCTTTTAGATATCTCATCACATGTTTTGTAGCTATTAGGTGAACACGTCTAGGTTGAACTAGATAAGGTGTTCACAACAAAATAAATGTCCGGTCTGGTATTTTTTAGATACATCAACGACCCAATAAGCTGTCTATATTGAGTCACATCCACTAACACTGATGAGTCATTGGCTAACAAATTTAGGTTGGAATCCATGGATGTGGCCATGGATTTACATTCCAACATATCAAATCTTTTCAAAATATCCACTGCATACTTTCCCTAGTTGGGAAAGATTCCTTATGAACTTTTCCATACATATGGACCTAGGAAATAATGCATTAACCCAAAGTCTTTCATCTCAAATTCTTTAGTGAAATTCTTTTTGCATTCTACAATCTTTTTCGCATTCCCTGTCAGAAATAGATCATCCACATACAGTAATAGTATGACAGGTTCATCTTCTACAACCTTGTATTAAAGGTTAGGATCAGCTTTACTCTTGGGAAAGCCCATGCTCATCAGGAAACTATTTATTCTTCCATACCAAGCTCTGAGATCTTGCTTCAGGCCATACAGGGCCTTCTTCACTTGCATACGTGAGTCTTTCTGTCTTCAACTTCAAATCCTTGTGTTTGATCTATGTATACATATTCTTTAATCACACCATTCAGGAAGGATATATTCACATCCATCTGATGTAAGTCCCACTTCATCATTGATGCGAGTACCATGATAGTTCTCAAGGAAGTGTATCTTGCTTCCTGGAGGAAGTGTCTCTTCAGAATTAATTCTTTCTTTCTAAGAGAAACCTATAGCCACAAGTCTTTCCTTACTTCTATAATAAGCATATTTTATGTTGAAAATCCATTTCGAAGATACCACATTCTTTCTTTCTTTCATCATAACATATTCCATGAGTTTGTCTTGTCAGGTTATCAACATATCCTAGTCTTTTGCATTTAACCTTGAAGGTTGGCACCCACTTTACTCTTGGTAAAGTCTTGATCCATTAGGAAGCAGTCCATCCTATCATACCATGTCAAACTCAGAGATCTCCTATAGTCATTCCACCTGAAGTGGATTATCATCTTCCCTCTTCATTCTGTACAGGTGGTTCAATGCTTGATATATACTTCTAGTGGGTCTGGTCAATAGAGTATGTCATGTCATAGTCTATTCTTGCTTTGTACACTTGCTCTAGTAGATCCATATAGTAGATACTACACAATTTCCTTCAGGTCTCAAAACCATATCGTAGACATCATTCCCCATGATCGAGTGTTACTCTTTGATCATAACTTCTTTCATAGTTGCAAAGGTTAGCATCAATGATGTCACCCAACTGTGTTATACAACTAGAGTGTGTCCGAAGCCTCTTCGAATTCTCACCATACTTTTCTTGATATTTAGTTATCTCTTATACCCATGGAGGTCTTCATCCTTCGAGGTGGATCTACTGCTCTCTGAAGCTCTTTCTTCCGTCATGGTGTCTCTGACCCTGGGAGCTTCAGATTCATGTTTATTGGAGTGAATCTTGAATTTTCATCACTTGTTCTTTGGAACAAGTCTCATCGTTCTTTTCTTGTAGGTTGTTGTAAAATACCTTTCCCATAAGTCAAATGCACTAGTTGCATGGTTAGAAGCATTTTATAGAACATATGCATAACAATGAATCATTCAACTGTTTAGCCAATATAACATTCATCCATATCTCAAAGAAACTTTCTAGATGACATCATTGATATTGTGCACTAATCCAATATGTCGGCAAGGAGGTTTCATTCTATATAATTAGAAATGGAGAGGTGTATAGAACCATGAGCTACTTACTCATCACATGCATACTATCATTAATGCAAACATTCTGTCATATGCATAATACATCAACTGAATATAAAACAATATCATGAACTGATAATTGAATACTTATCTTTTGTTTGTTTTGTGGGTAGACTCCTTCGTGATCCTTCTGCTTCATCATCTGAATATTCATTCATGATATCATCATTTCTTATCCAAATGCTAATATGGATAAGAGGATCTTCAAGAATTGAGTTCTTCATATTCCTCATCGCTTGAGGGATCTTCTTTGAATCGTGAGTGCTTGATTTTTAGTTTCTCCCATCTTTTGTTCTCTTATTACGAGTCAATTTTCTTCTTGTGTAAGGCTTTATCCTCATCTCCCTTTGGAAATGGAACCTCTATCAAGAACCAGTGAAATCCTATGCTTCCATGCTCGGAATGTTTTCCTATTTACCACGCTTGTCATCAAGCTGGGGTGCTAGGTCATTTTGAAATGAGAACCTCAAATGTAAATCGAAAAACATTAGATCTTATTGGTT
Source organism: Pseudotsuga menziesii (assembly GCA_001517045.1). Classification (NCBI taxonomy): domain Eukaryota; kingdom Viridiplantae; phylum Streptophyta; class Pinopsida; order Pinales; family Pinaceae; genus Pseudotsuga; species Pseudotsuga menziesii. The sequence goes on along the minus strand of LPNX011093682.1, from coordinate 93,063 downwards.
TGAGGTGTTCATCTGGGTTTCAGATTTGGCTAATCAAGGGTTTTTCAAAGAAACCCTAATCTTCAAAAGTTGCAATATTTCAGATCTGATTGGATAGAAATATGTGTCTCCTCAAGGCGAGCTTAGCAACGTATTCATTTTCCAAAACTATGGTCAGAATTGCAAAATATCTGATGCCCTAGTTTTATTCAATTTCTTCTATAGAATGTCTGATATTGTTTCTATGGTATCTTTGAAATTACTGCTCCTCTATGTCTGAAATTTCTTACTGAGGTAGCCTCACATGTCCTATTTCAAACACCATACGTTAGAGCAGAATTGATTTAACCAATTGTAAATTATGCATGTTTTCCCAAGGAGAATTATTTCAGGACTCTTCAGAAGAGTGAACCTGTACAGAATGCCATGTGTCATTTTTGTGGAAATTGAACCCAGGTGTTAGAACAATTACACTCACAACAATTGCTAATTACACATGCAAATTACACACAAAGGAGAGTGGATATGGAGAAAAACACTAATCTGTATTGAATAAGTGTACAATAGCCAACCCCGTGAAGTCACAGGCTGACACAATAAAAAATTACATGAGAGATTCGGATGCATAAGGATTCCATTTGAATTTGGTCAAAAGCAGGCTTACTAAATCTAAGCAAATCCCCCATAGGTGCATAAAAAAGTTTCCAAAACTATCTAGGAGCTCACGAATTGAAAAAAATAATTAGGAAAGGTAATAAGTGATGGAAGGACAACTCATACATGCTTTTCTTAGGAGAAAAGAGTGGAGGATGATGAGGACAAAAAACAAGTTAACTTCACCTAGTCAAACTTTCCCAATTGCCTTAAAACTCAAAAAAAGCAGGCAATAAAGCAGAAAAAGAAGACATGCGCTAGGAAGGCCAGGAATAAACCATATTTGATTCCAAGTGGTTTCCCAAGTGCTCCATGACTCAAATTTAGCAAGTTTGACCACTTTGGATGTGTAGAGAACAACTTGCATAAGGTGGAATATGGAAACTAGGCAAATAAGACAAAAATTGGATTAATTAATGTCTAAGGTAGCTAACTATGGGTTGATTATTCTAAAACCCCCCCTTAAGCCTAACTTATGAGTAAAATATCAGAAAATTATAGGGCCTAGAGACAAGGCTTAGTCACCCTTTACATACTGGATGTCCATTTAACCAAGGTAAGAAGCAAAAACCCAGTGGGAAAAATCCTCCCTTAAACATAGACAGTAAAACAAAATTTAAAAAATCTTGTCATCACTCATGCTTCACAGCATGATCAGCAATCCCCAGCAGTGATTTGAGATTGCTGAATGTCTTCTCACAAAATAATTTGGTGATGATATCTGCTACTTGTTCTGAAGATGAACAGAAAAGTAGGTGAATGGTGCCATCATGCACAAGCTGTCTGATGTAGTGCATATGGATCTCAATGTGTTTGGTTATCTATTTCTGAACTGGATCATTACAGATTCGAATGGTACTCTGATTATCACAATAGATAGTAGTTGAGTATTCTGATTCGAAGCCACACTCACCAAGTAACCCCTGCAACCATAAACATTGAGTTGCTGCATTTACAACTCCTCTGTACTCTGCTTCTGTAGATGAGAGTGCAATGGCACTCTGTTTATTTCTTGACCAGCTAATTGGCCCTTCAACAAGCATGAGCACATATCCTGATGTTAAATTTTGATCTGTGTTGTCACCTGCCCAATCACTGTCAGTAAACCCAATAAAATCAAGATCAGATTTAGCTTTGTAGAATATCCCATGAGTCCTTGTTCCCTAAACAAAGTTAAGGATCCTTTTGGCTGCTCTCCAACAGATCCCATGAGGCTGATTCATGTACATTGAAGCCACACTTACTCCATAAGAAATATCAGGTTGATTATGTGTAATATACAACAAACATCCAATCAATTTCCTATACAATGTATTGTTTACCATAGGTGAAGAATCAACTTCTTCAAGCTTAACTCCTGAAAGGAAAGGAGTCTTGCTTGGATTGCAATCCTTCATGTTGAATTTTTTTAGAAAATCCAAGGCATACTTGGACTGATGTAGTTTGATCCTATATTTTGTTTGAGCAATCTCGAGCCCTAAGAATTGGCTCAATAAGCCCAAATCATTCATTGAGAAGGCATGGTTCATTGCATCCTTTAAGGAGGCAATTTCATCCTTTGAGCTTCCTGTAATGTGAAGGTCATCAACATACAAAACAATGATCATTAATGAACCATGAATCAGCTTCAAATAGACATTTGGATCTGAATTGCATCGAACAAAATTTAGTGATAGCAGAAAGCTATCAATCTTGGCATACCAAGCCCTAGGGGCTTGCTTAAGCCCATACAATGACTTCTTTAGCCTACACACAAGAGATGTATTAGTAGAAAATCCTTGAGGCTGCTGTATTTAAATATATTTAGTGATATCTCCATTCAGGAAATCACACTTCACATCCATGTGATGTACCTCCCACTGCTTTGAAGCTGCAATGGCTAAGGTTAGCCTGATGGAGTCCATCTTTGCCACTGGTGCAAAGGTCTCATTGTAGTCTATGCCATGTACTTGTGAGTATCCCTTGGATACCAATATGGCCTTGTATTTCATAGGTGAACCATAAGCAGAAAATTTGGTTTTGTAAACCCACTTACACTAAACTAGCTTCCTCTCTGGGGGAAGATCAACCAGCTCCCAAGTGTGGTTCTTCTGGAGTGAGCTGAACTCTTATTTCATGGATGTTTGCCATATTGGATCATTTGATGCATATTCATATGTCTGTGGGTCTGATTCAACCATCAGATATCATTTCTCTGCAAACATAGGATCTTTCATGCACAGAGCACTCTCAAACTGAGATCTAGTCCTCCTAGGATCATTAGGATTTTCAGCTAGTTCTCCAGATGCATGAATGGTCTTTTCTGCCCATTTTGGTATTGTATGGATATGAGGATCTGCAATTAAATCATCATTATCAGACATATCAGAATCATCAATTTCAACTATCTCTTCACTTACATTCAATGGTTTTGGTGGTGAAGAGGGTTGTTCAAATTCCACTGCTGCTAAGGGCTCTTCTTGAAACTGAACACTCCTTTCAATGAAGGATTTTTTTGTGCTCAAATTGATCAGATTGTACCCTTTTGAATCTTCAGAGTACCCAACAAATAGACACTCTTGGCTTTGGGGCTGGAAAGCCTTCCTCTTTTCTGTTGGAATTCTAGCCCAAGCCCTTGAGCCAAAAATCCTGAAATGGGTCACATCTCGCTTGTGCCTACTCCATGCTTCGAAAGGAGTCATACCATCAAGCTGTTTATGAGGCACCATATTATGCATATAGTATTCAAATTTTATAGCTTTGGCCCAAAACTTTGGTGGCAAAGTCTTAGCCTCCATCATGCAGGTTGCCATCTCTTTCAGTGATCTGTTCTTCCTCTCAGCAACACCATTTTGCTATGGTGTGTAAGGGATAGAATGCTGCATCTGAATACCTGCATCTACACAATATTGAACGAACTCAGAATTGACATACTCACCACCATTGTCAGATCTGAGGACCTTGAGTTTCCTCCCAGACTAGTTTTCAACCAAAGCTTTAAAGACTTTGAAGAGGCCATAATATTCAGACTTGTGTTTCAGGAAGTAAACCCAGCAATACCTAGAAAATTCATCTATGAATGCCAATGCATATTTGGCCTGACTCATTGACATATGAGGAAATGGGCCGGTGACATCATTGTGGATCAACTCAAGAGGTGCAGAGGTTCTCTCATGACTAGCTTTCTCAAATTTATGCTCTGGGTGTTTTCCTAAGATGCAACCTTGACAGACTCCTTTGGAAAACTTAATCTTTGGTAACCCTATGACCATTTTTTTTTCACCACTATCAGAAAGATACTTTTAATTGAGGTGGCCAAATATTTCATACCAAAGATTGCTTGCCTCATTAGCATAAATCAGAAGATCAGAGGGGTTTGAGTAGGGTAGGAAGTGTGAGAACATGTATACCTTCGAAGTGTGATTTGCAACTCATTTTGCAATGAATTTAGCACTTGAGATCTCTGTGATATCAAATTCATCAGGGGAGAATATGACTTTCTTTGGAGACCCTATGTGGGTCATCTGATACACTGATAAGAGGTTAGAGGGAAGACCTAGAACATACAATACATTGCTGAACTTACCATGGTCAAGATCAATCCTCCCTTTGCCCAAACGTTCAGTGAGAGAGTCATCTAACAGTACAATTGGTGGACCTTTCGACATGTCAAGTGAGGTGAATTCCTCCTTGGTCGAAACCATATGTCTTGAAGCTCCAAAATCAATGATGAAACTAGGTCAGCTTGATGTGCTAGCAACCAATGCATGAACTCTCTCTCTGTCTTCTGAATTTGATCCTCCTTCCCTCTTCTTTGAGCTGTCGGGAAGGGAGATGCCATTATTTTCGAAGATTTAGGTCAGCATGTCAATTTGCTTCTTCATTTAGGAGCTTTCAGGATGATTCCCTTACTGCAGTATGCGCACTTGCTCATTTCTCCTTTGTTCTTCTTCTTCTGGAAGTTTTTCTTGGAACATTGAGGCTCCTCTGGAGACTTGTTCTTATATCTCTTTTTCTCAGGTGGCTTCTTAGCTTTCTTCTTGCCTTTTGAATCCACCCTCAAATGTCCAGAAACTAGAGCTTGGTCTTCGGAAGGTTTGATGGTGCCCATCATCACCAATTTATCTTGTTCTTGTGTGAGAGATTCCATGAAATCTGCAAGGCTAGGCATTTTCCAGGCTCAAGCTGTCAACTTTGTGGCATATAAGGTCAATAAAAACACTGAATAGTTAGGGCCAATATTCAAGAGTATGGCCAAAACTAGTTGCTCATCCTTCTTTTTGATCCCACATTGTTTTAGCTGCAAAACAAGGGCTTTGAACTTGGAAAAATAGAGTTGCAGGGATTCAAAGCTATTGGTACTTAGGGAGATCAATTCATTTTCAATTTGATGTCCCCTCATCTCATCTATCTTACCAAAAAGCTCAACAATCTTCTCCCATACTTCATTCGGTGATGTTAATCCATCAAAATGGAAAAGGAGGTCTCTGGATATGCTCAGACACAGGAGAACATAGGCCTCATCCCTCTTGTTGTGCCATTTAATTTTCTCTGCATCTGCATTGGGATCTGCTTCTATTTCCATATTCACTCTGTAGAGTCCTTTCACTCTCAATAGTATCTCCATCTCTCCTTTCCATTCAGAGAAGTTAAATGGAGTCAAGATGATCTTCTGAGATTGATCCATAGCTCAGAAATTGTCCCTTCAGTCAGCAGAATGCTCCCAGTTAATGATGGCGAACATTCAATAACAAATTGGAACGAGAAAAATTGATCTACAAAGGCTCTGATACCATGTGGAAATTGAACCCAGGTGTTAGAACAATTACACTCATAACAATTGCCAATTACACATGCAAATTACATACAAAGGAGATTGAATATGGAGCAGAACGATAATCTGTATTGAATAAGTGTACAATAGCCAAACCTGTAAATTCATAGGCTTCCACAATAAATAATTACATGATATATTCGAATGCATAAGGATTCCATTCGAATTTGGTCAAAAGCAGGCTTACTAAATCTAAGCAAATCCCACATAGGTGCATAAAGCAGTTTCCAAGACTGTCTAGGAAATCACGAATTGGAAAAATCAATTAGGAAATCTAATAGGTGATGGAAGGACAACTCATACATGTTTTTCTTAGGAGAAAAGAGTGTAGGATGATGGGGACAAAAAACAAGTTAACTTCACCTAGTCAAACTTTCCCAATTGCCTTAAAACTCAGAAAAAGCAGGCAATAAAGCAGAAAAAGCACACATGCGCTAGGAAGGACAGGAACAAAGCATATTTGATTCCAAGTGGTTTCCCAAGCACTCCATAACTCAAATTTAGCAACTTTTACCACTTTCGATGTGTGGAGGACAACTTGCATAAGGTGGAATATGGAAACTAGGCAAATAAGACAAAAATTGGATTAATTAATGTCTAAGGTAGCTAACTATGGGTTGATTATTCTAACAATTTTTCATCTTCGGGGTCTGAAATTCTTACCATGGATAGTAAATTCTGTTCCCATTCTGGACCATCTTGCAAAATTTCATGTGGAATTTCGTAGCCTGAGATATAACAATTCGACCCAGGTGTCTTGTTTAGGCATGAATCCTGGGAGAGGTTGGAACCCTCACTTGGAGGAATCATATGTCTTTGAATATAGTGAATCTGAGTCTAAAAATTGGACACAGTGTACACCAACAATGTCTCTTCGACCTATGAAATTTTTGGCACCTGAACCTTCTCCAATCTCGACATATAGCGAATCTACCAAAACTATTAGTTTCAGTATTTTAGGGTTTCAATTTCCCAGAGTTTCACCCAACCAAAAATATCGAACCAGGTCTCTAAAATTTGATTTTTATGAGAAGTGTAATCCTATGCCGGGCTCACTCAAAAATTCCTCTTTTGTAAAAAGCCATAATTTTTCGCAACAAAAATTGAAGATGCCCAGAATCAAATTCTGGTTCGACAAAAACATGTGCCCTTCAATGGAGAGTCATCCTAGCCTTCTTTTCCTAATGGATTGCGGAGAGAGACCCAAAAAGTAAGAATCCCTAGCTTCTGCAGCTACACAATTTCTACTTTTAGGGTGGCTCTGATACCATGTTGAATTTTTAATGGTTATATCATATCTTAAAACATTTAGCATCATAACAACATAACCATTAGGCAAAATATCACTGAAATATAGACAAGCACAACCACACAAAAATAACATAAAAATTTATCCTAGGAAAAACCCAACAAAAGCTTCTTCAATATAGATGCCCCAAAAATGTAAAAGGTAAAACCCAAAATACTAATCCTCATTCTTCTCTAGCCATAGCTCTTTCTCTCTCTCTCTCATGCGCTACATAAGTGAATGTGTGTCTTCCAAATGAGGAGTGCCACATCTCTATTTATATTCTTTAGTTCACTTAATAATTAATTCAGTTATGTAGGCTCGAGCAATCCTAATTTAATCTTGTAGGCTCGAGTAACCACAACTAGGGTACTAATGACCTGACTTACAATTGGAGGGGACTTCCTCATGACTCTTATTAGTTCTGCTGATTAGAAACATCGGGCTATAAAGAAATACAAGTGATTCTATCGGTAGGACCATTGGGGACCACAAAAAATACATATAGAATATTATTTGAAATTACAATATTTGAACACTTACCATACTTGAAAAATTATGAAGAACTATGCCAAGTAAAGAGCTGTATGTCCATACAGAGATGAATTCAAATCAAAGCAAAAGAAGGAGCTGATAAAAAAAGAGGATTTTTTCCATCTCCATTAGATCTGACATGTAAGATCCTAGAAGACTCCCAAGGATATGTTCGATACAATGAATAGTACGTGTGAAGATGACTTTGAGAACTCAACTCAATAATGTGAATGTGCAGTGTCATAAAACATTTGATGACTACACAACAAGATCAAATCTCAAGGGGCAATTACAGGTTGTTTAAGATAATGTCAAAGAAGCACAAGTATAATGGTCTTCCAAATTCAGTCAAGAGAGTTGTTCTAGTAGTAAGATCACATATGGAGAAATGCACGATTGATTGAAGAAGACAAAGAAAAAGAATGAAGAACATTCCCGCCAAGAATAGAAGTACATCTCACAACTCAATAGTTCAGTTGTGATGTGAAAGGACACTTTGAAAAAGAATGTCCCAAAAAGGAAGAAGAGAAGGATGTTATGTTCTAGAAGTACCAGTCGATCATACACAATGATGTTTGGATATAAGCTCAAGACATGAAGGGAATTTTTTATGAAGTCTTCCAAGAATATCTACAAGATCGACTATACTGTCGATCAAAGTATGAAAACATATGAAGTAAGTTTCATGGTTTCTATCGATAGAGAGAATCGATTATGGAAAGACACTGATCTAGGAACCAGACACACCTTTTTAGTAGTCGATATTCCACTAGACAATTGGTGTAATCAAAGTAGAAGAAAACATCAAACAACCTATATGGTTTGAGACTCTCTATAGAGAACCACCTATGCAGAGAAGGATTTGCACAAGCTCAATAGGAACCCATGGGATATCACATACAGTCATATGAGAATCTTGAGGATCAACTAGAGTGATGGAGGTCCCAACCTTTACTACAAGGTTGAATATAGAATCCTATAAAGGACAAGAGAGGTTTGAGATGAAGGATCCTGATATTTAGTGTCCTTGACAAGTGCCATAGATGGATACAAAGAAGACTAACAATAGAGGAGACTGCATGTCATACCAGTGGCCTAATACACATGCAAAGGGAGGATGGTGCTCCACCTAAGAGAGAATGACTGTGATAGGTATCAATGTTCAAGAATCTTGACATGATTCTTGATATTAGAAGCATGATGAAATCTAAAAGAAATTTTACTTATCCAAGTAAAAGATGTAGAGTAGATGGTGTGGTACCTAAAGGTAACTCTAAAGGTGTGATGGATTTGATTGACTTGGTAGTACTATGTTTCTCTCATTACAACCAAGGATGAATATATTCCAGGTAAGAAGAAAGAAAGTGAAGATTCCTCAAGTAATGAGGAATATGATCTAGAAGAATTATACCGATGAAGATGAATATTATAGTCTTATCCATTCCATCATTGGATAAGAAGGGGTGAATTGGTAGGACACAAAGGCACAGTTCTATGTGATTTTTGGTGTCAGAAGACTTGTTCAGTATTTCCAATCGTGAAAAAGATAGGCCCTAGGTCCTCAGAATCAGATGATGAAGTTGAACACATTTGGTAGACACCCCAGTAGTTCAGGAAAACAAAGATACGTATTTGAATTGTCATTTCCTATATATCTAGTTGTTCAAGATGTGTACATAGATATTTTTCTAGATTAAGGAATTGTATTATGCATATTAGAATATTTGTAGTATACTGCTAATAAACAGGTGATGTGTATGTGGCTTATGTTTTTGTACAACGTTCGATTGCTACTTATAAAATAATGTCTTGCAAAGATGGAAGACATATAGAAATGTATTGTATATAGATGTTTGTTGCATTAATAGAAATAATTGCCACTATGTGACATATATATTAATGTATGTCACATATTACGAAATGTTTCTAATCATACAATTGTATCTTATTTGTAGGAAGGATTGTATCCAATCACCCACAAAAGAATAATGATGCAAGTTGCGAATGTATGATGCCATTGCAGATGTAGAAGAGAAGAATGATGCAAATATAGATGCACAAAATAAGAATGATTCAAGTTGAGAATGTATGAAACCATTACAGATGTACAAGAGAATAATGATGCAATTACAAATGCACAAAAGAAGAATGATGCAAGTTGTGAATGTATGATACCATTGTTGATGTACAAGAGAAGAATGATGTAGCTACAAATGCACAAAAGAAGAATGATGCAAGTTGTAAATTTATGATGCAGTTGCGAATGTACACAAAGAGAATGTTAAAGAACAAGTTGTAGAAAGGTGTTGTAAATCTCAAGTATGTTCCTAAAAATGAACAAGTGGTAGATGTGTTGACTAAGACTCTAGCTCGTGTAAAGTTTGAATACTTTCGAGACATGATTGGTGTAGTTTGTAAGGAACTTTCATAAAAGAGGGAGTGATGTTAGATGGAAGAAAGATGTAGTGGTGAGTAGCTCAGTCTAAAGTAGGGTAAGTTTGGATAAGACAGTTTGTCCTAAAAGGGTTAGTCAGATGAGGCCTATTGATCCTAGGGGGATTATTATGTCTGTCTAGATTAGTCTAACCCAAGTGGGTTTGTAAGCCAGGAAAAGGCTTGTTGGTCTCCAGGAAGATCCATCTGCCTAACTAGGTTTGTTGGCTCGAAAGGGTTAGTAAGTTAGACAAAATGCCTAAGTGGATCTACCAGAGAACTCACTGTGATGCTGCTCTGAGATGCTTAGAAAGCATTATGGTTGTTACAGTATTTCTATAGTGTCAAGATGTGTAGTTCTGTATGGTTATACCGATGACTGTTTAGCTTAGTATTGTTATATTGATGGTTGTTGAGATGATTGGTTCAACATTGAGATGCTGAGATGTGTAGTTCAGTATTGTTATATTGATGGCTGCTAAGATGTGTAGTTCAGTATTGGTATACTAATGAGATCAGTATTGTTATACTGATGGCTGCTGAGATGATTGGTTCAACATTAATATGCTGATTGTTTACATGGTTGATTCAGTATTCGTATACTAATGATTGATTGAGATGTATGCTTCAGTATTGTTATACTGATGATTGCTGACATGGTTTCTCCAATATTGTTACACGGATGATTAACAAGATGTGTGCTTCAATATTGTTATATTGATAGTTGAGATGATAGTTTCGGTCCTGTTACATTGTTTGTTGAGATTATTGTTTCACCGTTATCATATTGATGATGGTTGATTGAGATAGTTTTAGTGTTTCTACACTGATTATTGGTGATTGCTGAGATGTTCTCAGGGTTGTCACACTTATGGTTGTTAAGATGATTGCTGAGATAGTTTCAATATTCCTATACTGATTTAGCAAATTCAGTATTCTCATACTGATGATTGTTGATTGATTGAAAGTTTCAGTATTCTTATACTGATGTAGAAGGTTCAGTATTCTCATACTGATGATTGATTTAATTGATGAGATGATTAATAGTTTCATTCTTCTTCTACTGATGTAGAAAGATTAGTATTTCTATATTGATGTTGATTAGATAGTTTCATTATTTCTATACTGATATTGATGATGATTTGCTTCAACATTTGTATGTTGATTCTAATGATGTGGTTATGGTATGAACACCTTGTGCTGATGATGTTGATGTGGTTGTGGTACCAACACCTTGTGTTGATGATGTTGATATGGTTGTGGTCTCAGCACCCTTTGCTGATAATGTTGATGTAGTTGAAGTCACAACACTTTGTGCTGCTGATGATGAGGTTGTTTCAAAATTTGTATGTTGATGGTGATGATGTTGTCCCAGCATCTCTATGTCGATGATGATGTTTCAGTATTTATATACAGAAGATACAGATGATTATGTTTCAGTATTCCCATACTGAAGATACAAATGATGGTGATTCAATATTTCTACGATGAAGATACAGATGATGATTCAATATTTCCATACTGAAGATGCAGATGATGATGCTTTATGTATTCACATACTAGAGATACATATGATGATATTTCAGTATTCACATACTAAAGACGCAGATGATGATGGTTCATTGTTTACACAATGATGCTAGCAAGTAGATGATTTAGAAGAAGATTCAGTATTCACATACAGATGTGTCAAAATAATATTTAGTATTCACATACTAATGTGACATAAGAAGACTCAGTACTCGCATATTGATGTTACAGAAGAAGGTTCAGAAGATGATTCAGTATTCACATAGTGATATGGTAGAAGATGATTCAGTATTCACATATTGATGTTACAAAAGAAGGTTCAGAATTCAGAATATGATTCAGTATTCATATACTAATGTGACATAAGATGATTCAGTATTTAAATACTCGTGCTGCAGAAAATTATTCAAATGACCCAGTATCTACATACTTAGATTACAGAAGATGATCCAGCTGAGGTCGATGATGAAGATGTATGATGATGTTCCAAAACTTTCTACAACATATAGAGATTCACCAGTCAGTTGTACATTTGTAATGATGGTTGTTGTTAATGTAGAATGCCTTCCTAGTTAAGAGGGAGTGTTAAAATATTGTAACTTCGGAAGATATTCTATTGTACTTTTGTTTTATTCTCCTTTGGAGATGTTATTCCTCCATTCAGAGATGTCCTTGATGTAATTGATCATGTCAAATTCATGAGGTAAACCCTCCATTGTAAGTCAGGGCAATAGTACCCACAAAAGTAATATATAAAATGTATTTTGAGTCTCCCAAGGTAGGATGACCCTAATTAGGGAACCTTGCCAACCTAGTTAGTTATTTGAGACACTCACTTAATGAATATAAATAGGTGAGTTGCTTCTCGCATTAAGACACATCACACACTCAAGTAATGCACTGGAGAGAGCGAGAGAAAGAGAAAGAGTCTATTGTGGAAGATGGGAAACTATTCTTGTTCATGGGGTTTTGCATGGTATTGGCTGAATTCTAAACTGAGGAAGTTTTGCAAGGTTTTATACCCTATGTTTTCCCCAAGTAAAATATTTATGTTCTCTTTTTTTCTCTTGTGTTTCTCAATTTGTATTTCTTCTAGTGATCCTTTTCTTATGGTTAGGATGTTATGATGATAAATGTTTTATATCTTGTATAACCTTTAAAAATATAATAGAGACAAGCATATTTATAAATTTCACTGAAAGGATGAAAGGATTTCATGTTCAAGAGTGGCTTGTCTCCATTAATATAGGTTGAAATACACTTTCCTTCCTAAATTTTCCCTATAATGATTGATGGGTACCTCTTTCTTTTTTAACGATATTGAGGAGGATAATGTATTCATTTTATATATCATCCTTCATATGATTATATTGGAACTATTAGAATAATCAACCCATAGTAACCTACTTTAGACATTAATTAAATCTTTTTTTGTCTTATTACCTAGTCTCCTAGATTCCACTCTATGCTAGTTGCCTTCTACATGTCATCGAATTCAACACTTACTAAAAATGAGTCATGGAGTGCTTGGGAAACCTCCTGGAAACCATATTTAGCATGTATGCTTTATTCTATATCCTCCAAAGCAAATATCGGCTTTTTCTATAAAGTTGCATGTTTTATTGAGAATTAAGGCAAAAGGGAAAGCTAGACTAGGTGTAGTTGACTTGTTATTTTCGCACATCTTCCTCCATCCTTTTATCCTAATAAAAGAATGTATGAGTTGTCTTTCCATCCCTTATTAGCTTTCGTACTTGAATTTTCCAATTTGTGAGAATCCTAGTGGATTTGGAAACTGCTTTATGCACCTATGGGGGATTTGACTAGATTTAGTAAGCCTAATTTTTGAGTATTTCGAATGGAATCCTTATGAATTAAAATATCTCATGTAATTATATATTGCAGCAACCTATTACTTCACAAGGTTGTGTATTGTACACTTATTCAATATAGATTAGTGTTATGCTCCAATTTCAGTATCCTTTTATGTTAATTTTGCATGTTCGATTAGCAATTTTGTGAGTGTAATTGTTCTATCACTTGGGTTCAATTTCCACATGGTATCAAAGCATTTGTATATCAATTTATCTTCTTCCATATTGTTATTTCAGGTTCAACATCTTGATTGGGAGTATATTCTGCTGACTGAAGAGCACAGTTTATGAGCTATGGACCAATCTTAGAAGATCATCTTGACTCCATTTAATTTATTTGAATGGAAAGCTGAGAAGGAGATATTGTTGAGAGTGAAAGGTATCTACAGGGTTACTATGGAAACTGAGTTAGATCTCAATGCAACTGTAGAGAAAATAAAATGGCACAATAGGAGGGATGAGACCTATGGTCTTTTGTGTCTAAGCATTTCAAGAGACCTACTTTTCCATCTTGATGGATTGACATCACCAAATGAAGTTTGGGAAAAGTTTGTAGATATTTTTGGTAAGACAGATGAGATGAGAGGATGTCAAATCGAGAATGAGCTGATCTCCTTGAGTCCTAGCAACTTCTAATCCTTGCAACTCTATTTTTCAAAGTTTAAAGCCCTTGTTTTGCAGCTAAAACAGTGTGGAATTGAAAAGAAGGAAGAGCAATTAGTTTTTTCCATACTCTTGAATCTTGGACCTTACTATTTAGTGTTTTTTTTTACCTTCCATGCCACTAAGTTGATAGCTCGAGCCTGGAAGATGCCTAAGCTTGCAGATTTCATGGAATCCCTCATAGAGGAACAAGATAAGTTGGTGATGATGGGAACCATCAAACCTTCCAAAGACCAAGATTTGGTTGCTGGAGATTCAAGGGTGGATTCAAAAAGAAAGAATAAAGCTAAAAATCTACCTAAGCAAAAGAGAGACAATAACAAGTCTCAAGAGGAGCCTCAAGGCTCCAAGAAGAACTTCTAGAAGAAGAAGAAAAAAGGAGAAATGAGCAAGTGCGCATACTGCACTAAGGGATATCATCTTGAAAGATCTTATATGAAGAATAAAATTGACATGTTGAGTCAAATACTGGAGATGAATAACATCTCCCTTCCTGATTGCTCAAAGAAGAGGGAAGGAGGATCAAATTCAGAGGATAGAGAGAGAGTACATCCTTTGGTTGATGGCACATCAAGTTCACCTAGCTTCATCATAGAATCTGGAGCTTCTAGACATATGTTTCGACAAAAGAGGCATTCTCTTCTCTTGAAATGTTGAAAGGTCCACCAATATTTTCAGGAGATGACTCTCTCATTGACAGTTTGGGGAAAGGAAGGATTGATCTTGACCATGGTACATTGAATAATGTGTTGTATGCTCCAGGTCTTGCCTCTAATCTCTTGTCACTGTATTAGATGAATCACATAGGGTCTCCAAAGAAGTTCATCTTCTCCCTTGATGATGTTGAAATCATAGATATTTCGAATGGTAAAGTCATAGCAAAAGGTGTTGTTGAACACACTTCGAAGGTATACATGTTTTCCCATTTTCTACCCTACTCAAACCCCTCTACTCTTCTGATTCATGCTAATGAGGCAAGAAATATTTGGCATGAAATATTTGGCCATCTTAACTACAAGTATATTTTTGATTTGAGTGAAAATGATATGGTCATAGGGTTACCAAAGATCAAGTTTTCCAAGGGAGTCTGTCAAGGTTGTATCCTAGGAAAACACCCAGAGCACGAATTTGAGAGAGCTAGTCATGAGATAACCTCTGCACCTCTTGAGTTGATCCACAGTGAAATTTCTCGTCCATTTCCTCATATGTCCATGATTCAAGCCAAATATGCATCGACATTTATAGATGAATTTTCCAGGTATTGTTGGGTTTACTTCTTAAAGCATAAGTCTGAAGTTTTTGACCTCTTCAAAGTCTTTAAAGCCTTGGTTGAAAACTAGTCTGGGAGGAAACTCAAGATCCTCATATCTAGAAATGGTGGTGAGTATGTTAAGTCCAATTTCATTCATTATTGTAAAGATGCAGCATTCGATACCTTACACACCACAGCAAAATGGTGTTGCTGAGAGAAAGAATAGGTCACCAAAGGTGATGGCAACTTGTATGATGGAGGCTATGACTTTGCCACCAAAGTTTTGGGCGGAAGCTATAAGCTATGCATCCTACATCCAGAATAGGGTGCCCCATAAGAAGCTTGATGGTATGACTCATTTTGAATCTTGGAGTGGGCACAAGCCATATGTGACCCATTTAAGGATTTTTGGCTCAAAGGCTTGGGCTACAATTCCAACTAAAAAGAGAAAGGATCTGTAGCCCCAAAGCTAAGAGTTCCTATTTGTTGGGTATTCTGAAGATTCAAAAGGGTAGAAGCTGATCAACATGAGCACTAACAAGGATTTCATTGAAAGAAGTGTTCAGTTCCAAGAAGAACCTTTAGTAGCAGTTGAAGTTCGAGAGTCTTCTTCACCAGTAGATCCATTGATTGTAAGTGGAGAGACTAATGAGTTTACTCATTCTGATATGTTTGATAATGATGATTTGATTGCAGATCCTGATATTCCTGCAATACCAAAATGGGCATCAAATACCATTCATGCAACTAGGGAACTAGATGGAAATCCTAGTGACACTAGGAGGACTAGATCTCAGTTTGGGAGTGCCCTTTGTATGAAAGATCCCTTATTTGTTGAGAAGTGATATCTGATGGTTGAATCAGATCCACAAACATATGAAGATGTAGCACATGGTCCAATATGGAAAACATACATGAAAGAAGAATTCATCTCGCTCTAGAAGAACAACACTTGGGAACTAGTTGATCTTCCCCCATGGAGGAAGCTAGTTCAATGTAAGTGGGTTTTCAAGACTAACTTTTCTGCTGATGGTTCACCTTTGAAATACAAGGAAAGATTGGTAGCCAAGGGATACTCACAAGTACATGGTATTGAGTACAATGAAACCTTTCCACCAGTGGCAAAGATGGAATCCATAAGGATAGCTTTATCCATTGCAGCTTCGAAGCAATGGGAGGTACATCACATGGATGTGAAGTGTGCTTTCCTAAATGGATATCTCACTGAATATATTTACATGCAGCAAACTCAAGGGTTTGTTTCTAATCTGTATTTTGTGTTCAGGTTAAATAAATCATTGTATGGGATCGAGCAAGCCCCCAGGGCTTGGTATGCCAAGATTGATGGCTCTCCGTTGTCATTGAGTTTTGTTCAATGCAAGTCTGATCCCAATGTTTATTTGAATCTGATTCATGGTTCTTTGATGATTATTGTATTGTATGTGGATGACCTTCTGATTATAGGAAGTTCAAAGAAAGAGATTTCCTCCTTGAAGCATGCAATGAACCATGCATTTTCTATGACTAATTTGGGATTGTTGAGCCAATTCTTGTGTCATAACCCCAAAATTTCATAAAAAATTAAAAATTTTAAAGTGACATAAAATGTCTGAAAACACAGTTTAGTGACTGCTAGCAGTTAGCGGATAATGAAATAGTTCTAACAATTTTTTTAAGGATTAGTTTCAAATACTGAACAACTAGTACAATTTTAATTTTTATAAGTTATATTAAACTATCTTGCAGTTATTTGTTGTTAGCTATACTGATGATTTACTTTTGTTAAGTAGGTGAGAAACCATGTTTGAAATTAGGGCTTACTTAGCATTCTGCTAAATCAAAGGATTGTTGGTTCTTACAGGTTTAGCAGGTAAGCATTTGATCAAGTAGGATTTTATTTTGAATTAAGTGAAGAAGTACTTCTTTAGCATGATAAGATGCTAGTATATAATTGATTATTAAATGCACTACTCTGATGAGGTAAAGTAAATTCCTTCGTTGTTTTGGATCTATGAAAATATTTCAAATTAAGCCATAATGACTTTTATCCTCATCATAAATAATGTTATTTACAAGAATGATTTCCTTCAAGGTTTCTTTCTGTCGTGAAGATTATAATACATAGTCAAATATAGATTCTTATAGTGAGCATAGAGCTCATGGTCTTGTCATAAAAATTACTTCTATTGTATCATGATCTTACTGCTATTGTCATGTTTAAAAACTAAAGTTCATAGCTCTTTATGTATGGACATAATCCTATGTTTTTCAATGGTAAATTTTATAATAAGTTATTAGTTTTGTTAAGAGAAACTCTTGCAGTGAGGTTTGTCTTCATTCTCTTTGAAGACTCCTTCATTAATTGGAATCAAGTTTTATGTGAAGATTTTAGAGCTATTAGTTTATAAAAGATATTTTAATTAACAACATATCTCTACTCTAATTCTCCCTTACTAGTCGTGAAGCAATACCAACAAGTTTGATTTGTTTACAAAGGCGATTATCTTCTTGCACAGCTAGTGGACAAGCTGTGTACATGGTGCTATGTTTATAACCATAATGCAAGTGTTATTGTAATGTTACAATAGTATACCAAATTATAACTTTCTATACTAGGTTATAACAAAATACAACTTCTAATATAAGGTAGTTTCACTACCTAACCACTATTATCATATGGTTGAAATTAAAGGTAGAAAACATTATAAGTTTTATTCCTATAATATACTAGTTCTACGGCACAGTATAAACAATAGTGTGAATGACATAGTAAGCAATCATATGAACTTTCCATAAGATCGATGGCCAAATTAACATTATGAGAAATCATATGAACGTTATATTATAGTCGATAATGTTAATTGTATTATTGGATAAAGATATGCACTTTTATACTATAGTCGAAATCATGGTTTATGTTATTGGCAATGATCAGTTTTTATAATCGAAAATTGCAGTGTTGACTATAGAAATCAACCCACACTTGATTATAATTCTTGAAGGCACGTGGACAAGTCTCCACCATGTATTGGTTGAATTATAATGCAGTGAAACCCTACTCCTTGGCATTTGGCTCCGAGGGTTTGCATGTCTGTTGGCTGCACTGAGATTCCTTGCGGCCATGAGAGGCCTGCAACTCCCTTATTTTTTGGCTTCGTAGTCTGTATTACATTGCAGAGTGGTTTCGGTATCATAACTTGTAGTCTTGGTTTCTCTTGTGAGTAAAGATTTACTGTGTGAGTGGTATTTGCTTCTTTGCTTGGCTCGAAGCCTGTACATGGTTTTACCCTATCACTGCTTGTTCCTTGCCTTGGCATCATGGAGTCTGAGTGCTGTAACCTTGGTGCCTCTATTGCAGGGTTGAATTGAAGTTTTCCTCGGTTGGTACAGACGAGATAGGTGGCCGTAACTTCCTAGTTTCGAACTCTTTTTGTTCACAACACAGGTATACATTGCTACTTTCCTCGCAATCCTTCTTTCCCATGATTTATGAAGTTAGGGTTTAATAATTATTAATACTAGTTTTAAAGATTACTTGGTTTAAAACTTGTAGGCTGTGTTGAGAGCTTTAGGATTGAATGGAAAGCAGGCTCGTCCTTCAGTTATCTTTGTGCGCTTTCAATCCAGTAAGCCCTAGTCTCGTTGTGGGTTCTCCTTTCTTGTGAAAATGGGTTGGTTGAAGGTTCATGTGGTTGGAAACCTAGCTGCAAACTCTCTACTAGTTATGTTTTTTAGTTTGTTGTTATTTATCCATGTTTTATTTCAAAACCGTTGTGAAAACTTTGCTGGGTAGCACAAGCTTTTGAAGTTGTGATGTAAGTGTTGTTTTGGTGAAAATTGTTCAGCCTTATGGCCTACGTATGTAATACTATTGTTAAGTTTATAAAACCTCCTCTGTCCTCAAAGTTATGTGATATCTGTCTTGTTTGCTTTGTTTTTTCTATTCGAAATTTAAGAATATTGAAACTATGAAAATGGGGTTTCCCCAACCTATCAGTAATGAAATTTACTATTAATATAAAATATTTTTTTATATTTGGTTTTAAGAAAGAAGACTGTGGAACAGTCTAGTTGTAAAGTTTGTGGGGTTTTTACTTTTTCAGTCCGTAATGTAAACTAGTTATAGTTTAATACAAATACTTTTGTGTAACTAGTTTTATTAGGAGAAAGGGTTCAACTGTTTGATTCTTACAGGCTATAAGCCTACCTAGATTTGAGGTTTTTATTGAACATGGTTAACGATTCTTGTTTTATTTTGTTCGTTATTTACATATACATTTTATTTATTACTACTCTGTAAATTATATTTATTTTTAAGATCTATATAGAAGATAATGCTAAATTCTAGAACTTGGCTTTTAAAGGTTAAAGGAAACATTGTAAACCCTACAGTTTATGAAATTTTGTTTCTGCTTATAGTATTCTTGACTTTGTTTTTAAGAAATGGAATAATGGAAGATAATATGGTTTACAGTTGTAAGTATGATGTTAACTCTGTAGAAAAAGAAAATATTGTAACAGTTTTACTTCCATTTTTTAGCTAAGAAAAATACTTAGATTTTTAGTGCAACATACTTAAAAACTAGAATAATCTCGACTCTCAGTAGTTTTTGTAAATATAAAAGGGTTATAAAAGAATCCTTAGTCTGGTTTTGTTAAATTAATATTTAAAAATTGTTTTTCTATTGTCTTTTTACATTCTTTCTCAAATATTAGTTGTTTATTTTACTGTAATAATTTTATTTCCTATCTGTATACTAATACTGTAAGAATAGTGTATTTACTATTTTCTTATACTTGTGTTTCCATTTAGTTGGTTAAAGTAAAAATAATAAGTGCAAGCAAAACATAGCACTGCTTCTTCAGTGAATTTCATAAACATTGAAGTAAAATCTATTTCTATTTACATACAGATAAAAGAATCATATCTACTATTTTCATTCTAATAAAATAATCATTTCATTCACTTAAAACAATCCAACCGTGCTAGAGTACGACCTGAGTTCAGGTGTGGAAAAACACAGCTTGGAAATTTAATTTCTATCTATAAATTTACTAAACTTAATATTACACAGTTACTTTTCATTCATAAACCCTAAACCCTAACAATGTCTGTAATAGATGAACTACAATTTATTTAATTGAAGACATTAAAAAGAAAATAGAACCTGTTGTGGACAAGACAACAACAGCTTAAGGAGGTCGTTCCTCCCTCCCAATCTCTTGAAGAACGCTCAAAAAATGCTTCCTCAGGACCCCTGAGCCTGTTCCTGTTCTTCTTGGCTAAGAACTCGATGGAAATGCAACTATAAAACCTCTGTCACATGACTGGTTCAATTACCTCAGTAATAAAAATATTCTCTCAGCAGTATGATCTTCAGCTTAAAAGCTGCAACTAGATCAATCTCAACAGTTATCCCCTCAAACACATTCCAGACACCCCTCCATTGAATTTCTCTTGAGTAAATTCATTCACCCTGAATGATCACTTCTCTAGAATGAGCAGCCTCAGCTCTCTTCAATGGGAAATTTTATAGAGATGCCTAGGTCTTCTGGGTCAGTTTTCATTAAATGAGACACCTGCTCTGATTCCACTTTCTTGGGGAATCATGACCACAAATATAGGGAAGTTGCCATCTGCAATAGTTGGAAGTGGTTTGAGGATGTTGCCACATGTCAGTTTTCTCTCCACCAATTGACTAGTAAACACTCTTGTAATAGCTCTCCTAAGTTGTTGTCTCCTCATTAATTTATTTATAAGTAAAATATTCTCAATTTACATTAAATATTCTTGACCTCACTGGGTCATCAAATACAACTTAGCATAAAATTGATCACAATGTTCCTCAAATAATATAAAATTGTTTTTCTAAATTGGGGCATGTGACATCTTGGGTCTCGAAATTACTCAATCCCAACATGGAATCAAAGTACATCATTCCAAGTATGCCTTATATTTGCTGAAAAATTTCAACATGAAAGATTGCAAGCCAAGCAAGACTCCTTTCCTTTCAGGAGTTAAGCTTGAAGAAGCAAGTTCTTCTCCTATGGTAAATAATACATTATATAGGCAGTTGATTGGGTGTTTGCTTTATCTTACACACACTCGACCTAATATATCTTATGCAGTTAGTGTGGCTTCAAGATAGATGGATCAGCCTCATGATATCCATTAGAGAGAAGCCAAAAGGATCCTTAACTTTGTTCAAGGAACAAGAACTCATGGGATCTTCTACAAAGATAAATCTAATCTTGATTTGATTGGGTTTATTGACAATGATTGGGCAGGTGAAAACACAAATCGAAAGTCAACATCAGGATATGTTTTCATGCTTGCAGAAGGACCAATCAGCTGGTCAAGCAAGAAGTAGAGT
Organism: Pseudotsuga menziesii; assembly: GCA_001517045.1. Classification (NCBI taxonomy): domain Eukaryota; kingdom Viridiplantae; phylum Streptophyta; class Pinopsida; order Pinales; family Pinaceae; genus Pseudotsuga; species Pseudotsuga menziesii. Next base: position 71,669 of record LPNX011093682.1, on the reverse strand, counting down.
TCCATAGCACTCTCATCTACAGAAGCAGAGTACAGAGGAGATGTAAATGCAACAACTCAATGTTTGTGGTTGTAGGGAATACTTGGAGAATGTAGCTTTGAATTAGAGTTTTAAACTATTATCTACTGTGATAATCAAAGCACCATTCAAATCTGCAATGATCCAGTTCAGAGACAGTGAACCAAACACATTGAGATCCATATGCACTACATCAGACAGCTTGTGCATGATGGCACCATTCATCTACTCTTATGTGCATCTTCAGAACAAGTACCAGACATCTTCACCAATTTTTTTTGTGAGAATACATTAAGCAATATCAAATCACTGTCGAGGATTGTTGATCATACTGTGAAGCATGATTGATGACAATATTTCCAAATTTTGTTTTGCTGTCCATGTTTAAGGGAGGATTTTCCCACTGGGTTTTTGCCTCTTTCCTTGGTTAAATGGACATGCAGTATGTAAAGGGTGACTAAGCCTTGTTTCTAGGCCCTATATTTTTCTGATATGTACTCATAAAGTCAGGCTTATGGGGGGGTGTTAGAATAATCAACCCATATTTACCTACCTTAGACATTAATTAAATCATTTTTTGTCTTATTACCTAGTATCCTAGATTCCCCTCTATGCTAGTTGCCTTATACATGTCATAGAAGTCCACACTTGCTAAAAATGAGTCACTGAGTGCTTGGGAAACCTCCTAGAAACCATATTTAGCATGTCTACATTATTCCATATCCTCTAAAGCGCATATCTATTTTTTCTGTAAAGCTGCTTGTTTTATTGAGAATTAAGGCATAAGGGAAAGATAGACTAGGTGTAGTTGACTTGCTTGTTTCCCACATCATCCTCCATCCTTTTATCCTAATAAAAGCATGTATGAGTTATCTTTCCATCCTTATTATATTTCCTACTTGACTTTTCCAATTCGTGAGCATCCTAGTGGATTAGGAAACTGCTTTATGCACCTATGGGGGATTTGACTATATTTAGTAAACCTACTTTTTTACTATTTCGAATGGCATCCTTATGCATTCGAATATCTCATGTAATTATAGATTGCAACACCCTATTACTTCACAAGGTTGGCTATTGTACACTTATTCAATACATATTATTGTTATGCTCCAATTTCAATCTCCTTTGATGATAATTTTGCATGTTTGATTAGCAATTTTGTGAGTGTAATTGTTCTATCACTTGGGTTCAATTTCCATAGGAACAAACTCACATTAACCCAGGTTCATACTAATAGGTACCAACAAAACCTAAGATACTGGCCAAGAAGAAGTTAAATCCTTTCAAAAACACCTACGACACATTTGAGTCTCACTTCAAGTACCTATGGGAGCTACAAGAACTAGGCTTCCACAGTAGTGAAGGGGATTTATACTAACCTATTCTTTGATATGAAACCCATTGATATATTATACAATGTGATAGACATTCATACTCTTAATATGGCCCAGTTTCATTATTCTCTTATACTCGACCATAACTACGTATTATCATTCAATTAGAACTATTTATTCATAATTCAAAATGTAAAACAACACACCAAACACAAAATAACACCATGATTTAACATGGTAACCCAAACTGGAGAAACCAGAAGAGAGTTTGTGTATCCATAAGAGTCACAACCTTGAACACTTGTTCTGTGTGCACTGACTCAGAGAAACTATCTTCATCATGCTCTTACATATATTTCCACACACAACCTACAAATCAACTCATACTATGTTACTTAACTTAGTGTTCAACTGAAAACAACATTAAACACATATTTCATTAAATTTGTAATTATTTAGTGGATCTAGAATTTAGAACTTCCGCTAGATTGAGTTCTTTCAAAATGAAAAAAGGCNTAGATTTAATAGAATACGTATTTAGAGATTTCCAAAAAAAATCAATGTGGATGAAGTCTTTGTAATAGAATATTTCCAAATTTAATGAAATATGTGTTATTACATCATTGTACTAACTTACTTGATTTTGACTTCTTACTTTTGACTCAACAATATTACCTCCCTTCCCTAAATTCCCAACCCATTACATATTTATAGGCAGTAATGGCTTGATTTACATCCCATTATTTATTTGACCCATTAGATAACTGGAAAAAATTCTTAACTAACTAACCAATCTTTTGGTTGTACTTATTCAAAACATTTAGTTTTCCTCAACTTTTTCTCAAATTCTCAAACTTAACCCCTTCCGTCTCAACCCTTTTGACTGAAATTTTCAAAACTTGGTGCTAAAGTACCCCGACAAAAACCTTGGTCCAACATGCCACCAACACTCACCTATTCCTAGTCCTTAGCCACTTCATACTAATAAATATGGTGTTTTTAGCTTCTGTTGAAAGTCCTAAATTATTTTCTTTAGTTGTTCGTTCTGTAGCTGAATTTCTTCCCTTAACTTTGTCATTTCTTCAACAACTTTAATCGAAAGGAATGATAAAGTCCCATCCTATGAAAATGCCACTACTTGGTGGACTTCCTCCTAGATAGGAACAATTATAACAACAATCCTCTTTGCATCTACCTGCAATTCATGAACCATGTTTGTCCTATTATGTTGGGGTGTCCTTGGCTTACTCACCTTTTGTTGTAGTGTCTTTAGTTCTGCAACTTTTCTTATATTCTTTACTAGGATGAGGGTACCCAGTCACCCCCACAACTTTTCTATACTTCGTTTAGCTACAATCATCCGTTATATAATACCTTGCAGCTATGCGACATCGACTAAGGCTCCCCGCTTTTGGGAAATCTCGTCATATTCCTTGGTGCAATACACCTCATGCTCCTTAACAACTTTGATTTTCTATGCGACTTGTGTCTGTTTCTTCTCCATAAATTTAGGGGGTGTGGTGGCAACTAGATTTTCTTGTGATTCCCCAATTCTTTATTGGAATTCGATAATATCATCCTTTATCTTATCCACCTTTTCCTCCATAATCATTTATGGTTCTTTTAGGGACGTCTGACTAGGTGACTTTAGGAATGGTTTCTAGTCTTTACCTATCTTGTCACAACTCTCCCTTATCCTCTCTAATGGAGACCGACTCAAATTCTAGGATACTAACCTTTCCCTTTTACTACTTCTATTCTTCCATCACCTGGTTTAAAATATTATTGGCAATGAATAATGGAAGAGTAGTCAAACTGAGATCAATATCTAACAAACCATGGACTTCATTGTGCATCTCTGGTGTTCCAAAGTCTACTACCTTTGTAATAGTTTGAATTTTTTGAGGACCAACTTATACTATAATATCCTTTGGTCAACTTACTACGACCCACATTTCTTTAATAGTTCTACATAATTGCTGGAGTAGGTCGGTGAGTCCAGCAAAACATTGGGTATGTCGGTTGTCATCTTTTTTCCTTGTTTCCTCTGCAATTTCTTCCATTCTTTTCATTAAGAGTGTATAATCATCATCTGTGAGAGCCATAACACCACTCTCCTTAACAACCTTTTCCTTTTTGTAGGTTTTCCTCTATGGTGCTATGACCTACCTCTTCTCTCCAAGTTTCTAATCTATTGGGGTAGCACTCAACTCCTGGTTTCTACCATGGTGTGAAATTTTCTGAATATATTCCTTTAGGGGCCCACCAGGATGAGTCCCTAAAGGTCCTTATCTCTTTGGATCAATCTCAGCATATCATTGGTAATCTACTACAATATCTCTCCATTCTTCTTTCCATTCTTGAACAATGTTATCTATTTCTTCCTCTGTGAACTTGAATTTCGTCACCAACCATTAGTGGTGGGTGTCGCATGTGTTAGTTTTTCAAGTCTTACTCAAATTGATTAGGATATTTATTTGAAATAATAACAAGCACAATAAGATGCATAAGATAGAGAATATAGGAATGACACAAACATTTTCCTCATGGAAACCATAAAAGAGAAAACATCGCAAACTTCCTCAAAATATTTTCTTCACTAAGTCAATATCGCAAGATGCAAAAACCCAAGTATAAGAAGGCTTCTACATCTCTCTCTCTCTCTCTCTTCCTTGATCTTCTCTCTTTCCCCTCATGAAAATGTGACTAAGTGAGTGTGTGTATAAATGAAAGAGGGAGCCTCCATATTTATACACATCAAGTGACTTACCTTCTAACTTTATTGGGATAACTTTACCTAGGGAGACTCCAAAAATATATTTCATTATATTAAACTGGGAACTACTGCCCCAACTTACAATGGAGTTTTTACATCAAGGACCATAGTCAATAATGACATCTCAAAACAATGGAAATGCATATCCGGTGGGGGTACAACAACATAAAATGATAACATACATCAGAATATATTACCAAGTTATAAATACAACAAAACTCCCTCTTAACTATGAATCTATTCTCTCGCCACATTCATCAACACCTCTCTTCATGTCATCATCACGTATTCATCATTATAGTTGCTGCCAAAGTATTCAATTCATCGATCATAGAATAGTGACGTCTATGAGATCTATTTTTCATCAAACATTTTTATAGATCTAACCTTGTTTCATGCTAGGTGTATTCCTAGTCCTCATTAAGCTCTTCAGCATATGGACAATCAATCCATCGCGTAGGTACAACCTAGGACAATCCAATACATTTCCACTACAATCACCTGCATCTCTTACCATCATCTTGTCGTATCAAGATCAACCCATCATCATACAAAGAGCACATCCTAGAGGCATATCACCGACCTTCTTCATTCTACCAATATAGGAGCACTCCAGGATTCATTACATCACTAAGATAACCTACACTTCCACTATGCGAGAATCTCCTAGGAGCACACCAAGTGCATTATGTCTCATAGTCAACCTACGTTCTACAAACATAGGAGCATGTAAAGACTCATTATCTCTGAATGACGACATGTGTCTTCCACTATGTGAGAACCACCCAAGCACACACCAAGCATCTTGTAACCTCTCATGATCTCCAACATGGGAACACACATAAGGACTGAATATGTCCGAGAACAAACTGCATACCACGCCAGGAATTTTATGTTAAAGGACAACCTCAAGAATTGATCACCTCTAACGAAAGCCTGTGTACAATGATAATACTAATTACATCGAAGGACAACCTTCCAGAAATCATTACATCTAAGGAAAAACTGCGTATCATGCTATTAATGATTACATCCAAATAAAACTTTCCAAGACTCATTACATCTAAGGAAAACATGTGTATCATTCCATGACTGATTAGATCCAAATACAACATGATAGGACTGATTACTTTTGAGAACAACCTCCATACCACACTAGGAATTTTCGTTCATGGAAAACATGTATACCTTCCTATATGATATCTCATGCATCTTCATCTTCTGGTGTCTTGTCATCTCTAGCGTGTGAGCATGCGAGGACTCCCTATGTCATGAATAAAACCTACATCTCCGACCATGCTAGAACTTTCCACTCTCTCTTTCTAGGGATGTTGTTCTAGATCACACCAAGTCTCTCTCTGAAGTATTCAAAATTCACTGTGGCTAGTGGCTTAGTCAACACATTGGCTACCTACTCGTCCATCGTTATGTACTGGAGCTTCACTACTCCTCTTTGCACCATATCTCAGATATAGTGGTACTTTATCTCAGTATGCTTCCATTTTCCATGGAACATAGGATTCTCCGACAAATTCACAAAACTGTGGTTGTCACAAAAGATACATGTTTCCTCTATTTGGAGATCAAACAAATCAGACAGTAGCTTTTGAATCCATACTACCTCACAACTGGTCTAGAAAGTTGCAGCATACTCTACCTCGGTTGTACTCAGTACCACGCAGGATTTATTCCTGCTAAAACAAGAGATCGTGACAGATACAAAACTTAAGCATCATACTAAATTTATTTTCCTATCAATCATGTTTCCTTCCCAATCTGAATTAACATAACTACTTAGTTCAATCCTATGATACACATCATACTTGATCCCATAATCAACTCTACCCTCTACCATAATACATTCTTTGTAGAAATGATGTGAACATGTCTCAGATCTGTCACGAACTGGATCAAGGTGTTCACATCAAAGCATATGTATGGTCTTGTATTCATAAAGTAGATCAATTAATCAATCATACGACGATACATCATGGAATCAACCGACTATGATAAAGAATCACACAATATCTTTGAGATCAATTCCATAGGTGTGGCTTTCTCATTACAGTCCAACATTCTGTATATTTTCATAATATCCACTACATACTTTCCTTGACTATGGAAAATCCCATCCGTACTCTTTCTCACATCCATTCCCAAGAAGTAGTGCATCATTCCCAATTCTCTCATCTTGAACTTAGTGGAAATATTCCTCTTTACATCTACAATGAGTTTGTCATGTCCTATCATAAATAGGTCATCAACATATCTCAACGTATAACATGAGCATCATTGGTCTTCTTCCTTCAACCTTGAAGTAATGGTTGGAATTGTAAGTGTTAAACATGTGCAGAGAAGCAAATGATACAAATTCTTTTAAGAAAAATAGATATTACACCACATCATTAACACATAAACACAAATATTTACAATGGAAATACTTAAGCGGGAAAACAAGTAAACTTTAGAGACACACCTCTTCTTTTCTCATTATCATTATGAATCTCTCACAATACAATATAGGTATTATGTAGCATCTAATACCATAATTTGTTAACTGATATTTTAAAATAGACTCAATCTATTAACCATGATTAAATTACATAGTTTTAGAAAATTCCCAAAAAGTAGCCGAAAACAACAAAAAAAATTCCATCATTGGAAATGACCTAACGACTATTTATTTGAAGGTGCCAATAGGGATCACCAAACATAGCACTGACAAGTGCACCTTTGCTATGAATGCACATGAAAAGAATATAGCATATACCCAACATTATATCACTTGCGTTTTCTTTTCATCGAAATGAGTGATGAACTCATAAATTTATAGGTTCAGGGCATCAATAGCCATAGATTCTCTATACCAAGGTAACTTCTATGTACTGATAGACGTTGTTAATGAGTCTGCAAAAATTTTCAAGGTGTCAACCTTCTCTAGCAACACCTTCTTTTCTTTAACCATATCTCTCACAAATTGATATTGCAAATCAATATGTATTGTCTTAGCATAATAAGCAAAGTTCTTTTCCAGGAATATTGCACTTTGTGTATCACAATCTAACCTTACAAGTTTATGTACAAACTCAATATTTGAGCACAATATTTGCAACCATACAACTTATTTTCTTGCATGAGTGGCTTCCATGTATTCAACTTCCGTAGTTGAGAGTGCAACTACAACTTGTCTCTTACTCATCGAACTGATATCTCCTCCAAATAGATTAAACACATACCCACTTGTATATATTTTGTAATGAAGATCTTCATTTCAATATTCATAAAAAAAATCCATGTACATTTATTACTTTGTTTGGTCCAAGTATTTATTAATATAGGATTGCATAATCTGTGGTGCCACACAAATATATGAAGACCCTATTTACAACTGTCCAATGCTCCTTTCATAGTTTTGACATATATCTGCTCAAAAATTCCACTAAATGAGCAATGTCTAGTCTTGTATAGACCATTTCATACATCAAACTACCAACTTCAATGGCATATGAAACTCGTGGCATGTCTTCTTCTTCTTCCTGTGTCTTGGGACACTACTCTACAGATAGATTTACACCTACAGTAATAGAAACTTTGACCAACTTACTTTCCTTCATGTTAAATCTCTGTAGTACTATCTCAACATATTTTATTTTATTTAAATTGATCATCTTGTCTGTACGGTCTCTTCTTATATCCATTTCCAGTATGAATTTTGCAGCACTGAGATATTTCATATCAAATTTGGACGACATTTGATACTTTTCCACCTTTTACATCTTTGTTGGTTTCAATTAGAAACATGTCATGAACATACAATACTATCTTAATTAAGTGATCTCCAACTTGTTTGAAGTATACACAGTGGCAAAGTTTGCTTCTCATAAACCCCAATCCAAGTATGTATGTGTCAAAAATTTTGTACCACATCCTTCGAGATTGCTTTAGACCTTAAAGGGAATTCCTTAGTTTGCATACCAGCTCATTTTTCCCTTAATTATGAACCCTTGTGGTGGTTTCAGGTATATTTATTTTTCCAAATCCCCATGTAAGAACGATGTCTTCGCATCCATCTTCTCTACTTCAACATCAAAAGAAGCATCAATAGAAAGAAGAAATCTAACTGAATTTAATTTTGCAATTGGAGAAAATGTTTGACCAAAATCCTTTCCCTTTATCTGAGAATATCCCTTTTCTACCAAGAAGGATTTGTGCTTCTAAAATTTACCTTCTGCATCCAACTTCTTTTTAAAAAACCATTTTCTCCTAATAGATTTTCTTCCAGCTAGTAACTGGACTAGATTCCAAGCTTAATTTTTGTCGAAGGCATCCATTTCTTCAACCATGGTGTCATGTACCCACCCCTCATCGTGGTGGGGAAGATGCGACACTACCACTAACAATCATGGAAAACTATTCCCATAAACATAGAATGAAATGCATTGAACTAATACATGCACATATGCATAAATATTTAACATAGAGCTAAAGCATAAACATGTTCATCATTTTCATTTAACAAATACAATGCAGAGATTAACATAAGAGAGACTTATCTTGGAAAGAAGCTCGTCTCACAACTAGCTATGTCGCTGCAACGTTCCACCCAACCATAGGCCAGTGTGCTCCTCAATTTCTCAGCAACACTGCTACCCCAGAGCTAGGCATGATTCCCACAAGGAACAAGGAACACTATCAGGCTCACACATGGCCAAGGATACAAAAAACATTAGCCAAGCCAACACGGTTGGGTTTATCAGGCTGCAAAGGAGCTATAAAGGATGACTACTAAGATAGTGAGCTCCTCAACAGAGCTACTAACACCTGCACCAAATCTAGCCTAGCTTCTAAACATCTACGCACCGAGCACAAGGAAGCAACCCCTTCTCTACTACAAAGTTCCTTGTGCTATGCCTTCCCTTCCATTGCTATTCAGGGTGTGCAAAGAAGAAAACAATCCCCCTAGATCTCTCTGTGAGATTCCTTCACACACTAGGTTGATCATGTTGGTCAGACCCCATTTCCACTCCCAATTCAGTTCATACCAAAGCACAGATGCATACAGAACAAAATACATAATTCTAGGTTGAGGAAAATAGTTTTGGCAACAAAACTAATTGCCAAGATGGGTGAAAACAACCCCCTAACAACAATTCTATTCCCAGGGACGTTTTGGCCCTAACGTGGCCAAAATAAACACAACAACACCCAAGAAAATGAGGTCTATCCTCCAAATCATTGGGAAACACAAAAATGGTTTGCCCCAACTCGGTTGTGGGGATAAACCACAATAAAAACCATCAAGCAAAGAGCCCAGCCACTGAGCTTTCCAAAAATGACTTCCCAGTCATGGGGAAAATGGTGAAATCTACAAAAACGTGGATGGGGAATGCACAACAGCTCCAAAAACATGAGTCCAAGTGCCAAGGAGCTTCAAAAACGTGACTAAAGAGGAGGACGCCCATGCATGAGGGAATGGCCAGCATTTTGGGCAATAATTGGAACTATAAGTCAAAAAATGTTTTCCCAAAAATGGGTGCTTCCGCAAATTCGATTTTTTTTTCCATAATCTTCCCATTCCCATGCAATAAATACTTGAACCAATTTCTGGCATAAATAAATGATAGGAGAAAAAGACAAGAAATGGGTAGTTGACAGTTTTGATGGGTTTTCACCAATGGATCAAGGTTAAACACTCCCTCCCCTTATCCTTGGGAAATCATGCCCCCATATCATTATTTGTTGCGTTGACATAGCTAGTTGTGGGTATTTTATTAATTGCATATTTACATGATGTCCAAAATTATAATGTGCCAGCTAGCATGAAATATCATCGGCATCGATTTTAATCGTAGAACCTAAAATGATAAATCAATGGTCAAGTTTTTTTCCTTTACCTCCACACCACGATTAAATACGATATAAACATCATATACGTTTTTAATGCAAATGGCGTCAAAACCATGGTGTTACACCTGGCCTTCTTCCAGAGATCACTATCCTCTGAATCAATAATTTGCTTCACATTTCTAATATAATCATCAGTAATAGACAAAGAAAAATGAGTGTGAAAATCAGGAGGGGAATACCTTTGAGGTTTCCTTCTTTCTCAAGATGATCTCCTCAAAACTGGGGTATGAGGTCCTTCTTCTAATTCAACTTCTTCTGTTGAGTTAGATTCTTCACCTTCTAACTCAAACTCTATTTACTATGGTTCCTTTTCCATTGGATTCACTTCCTATGTGGGGACCTCTTCGACTTCTCTAAATACAACATATCGAATGTACACAATCTTCTTAGTTATAGGATTCCAAATCTTAAAACCTTTCATTCCATCTTTGTATCCAATAAAGATACACTTCTCCTATTTCTTATGCAACATGCTCATTTTCTCCTTTGGAACATGTACAGAAGCATCTGAACCAAAAACTTTCAGACGCTTAATAGAGGGTTTCTTACCAATCCATACCTTTTGTGGATTTTTATCAATTAATGCTGATGTGGGTGACCGATTTACCAAGTAACATGTTATCCCCATTGCTTCTGCCCAGAATTCTTGTCCTATCCCAGCACTTCTTAGCATGCTCCTTTCCTTTTCCATCAATGTCTTAGTCATCCTCCTAGCAACTCCATTTCATTGAGGTGTGTATGGAGTATTATTTTTCCTTTCTGTACCGCACTTCTTACAGAATTCCTCAAATTCATTCCCACAGAGCTCTCCACGCAACACCTTTATTTTCTTTTCTGACTAATTTTCTACAAGATCCTTAAATTATTTAAATTTAGAAAATAATTCATATTTCTTTCAAAGAAATATATCCATGTGTTCCTTCAGAAACCATGTATAAAGCAAACATAATACACATATTGTTCTAATGATGGAACAAGAACATGTCCAAACACATCACTATGTATTAATTATAGTATTTCACTTCCTCTTGTAGTACCAAATGCAAATCTTACTCTATTTTGTTTTCCATATGTGCAATGTTCACAGAAATCAAAATACAAACTCCAATTAGTCATACCTTCAACAATAACTTTACCTTGTAATGATTGAAGTCCCTTTTCTATGATATGCTCCAATATTTGATTCCATATCACTGTCTTTCCTCCTAATGCAATTAGGGTTTTTTCATATTTACCTCCTTTCGCAAGCACAATAGATCTACTCCATTCATCAATGATGGTTATTTCCAATAGTTTGTACAAATTTCCATACCAAACTCCGATCATCAATACCATTGATCCTCGAACCATTTTGCAACCACCATATCCACACATAGTCTTTACACCTACAATATCCATATTTTCGATAGATATCAAGTTTCTTTATAGATTTCGAATGTGTAGCACTCCAGGTAGAGTTCTAATGCTTCCATCCTTCAGTTTTAGCTTGGCTCTACCACATCCAATGATACTAGTTGGTGAATCATCTCCGAAGTACACATATCCCCCATTGAAATTTTCATATTCACAAAACCACTCACTATGAGGGGTCATATGATATTACGCACCTCAGTGAATCAACCATATACCACATTCCAAAGGATTACACATGGAAGATAGGTACACATTCCCTTCTTCATCTGAGGAGTTATTGGCCTCTATTGAAGTGGTATCCTCATATCCTATTTCTTTCTCAATATTCTTAAATATGCAATCCTTTTTATAGTTCTCATCTTTATGACATTTCCAACACTTCCTTATTCCTTTTCATGGGATTTAGATATACCCTTATATTTAGATATCCCCCCTACGTCCTTTATTTTTGTTTCTCTTGTGGGGGTGACCTATGATAGACAAGGAATCCATGCTATAATTATCCATCATTTTCCACCTCATCTATTCTGATAGTAGGGGTAATACTATTTCATTAAATTTTAAAGTCTCTTGGCTAGAACTACCTATTGCAACAATTAGGTTGTCCCAGGAATCTAGAAAAGAACACAATAATGTAAAACATTTATCTTCTTTGGCCATTTTAATACCACTAGAGGTTATCTGACTTATGAGAGTATTATAGACATTCAAATGGTCTATTACATTTTTATTTTCATCCACTCTGAGGTGAAACAATTTCTTTTGTAGAAACAAATTACTCAGAAGGGATTTTGATTGATACAAACTCCCTAGTTTCCCCTAAAACTTTACCGCACTATATTCCCATGATACATTCAACAACACATAGTCTTATAATAAGCACAATCATATTGTACTCCTTTCCCTTCTTTCTATTTTATCACAATCATCTTGTGACAAAGCAGTGGGTTTAGTACCTAGATGCAAAGCATTCCACTATTCCCGATCTACAAGAAGATCCTCCATTTTGAGCTTCCATAACTCAAGTTATTCCTATTAAACTTCTCGATCTCAATTCTCGAAGTACTCACCATTCTCTTTCAATGGACAAATCAACACTAGAAAGATCCCACTAAACCCAGGTTTATCACAAACCCAATATCTATTAACCATGTTGAACCCTCAACCACAAAGGAATACCCCTGATGCTAATAATTGAGATCTGATACCACATGTATGCTCATAGAATTAAATAATATAGATTCTTTTAAGAAAAACTGAAATTACACCACAACATTCACACATAAACACAAAGATTTACCCTCGAAACGCTTAACTAAGAAAACCAACAAACCTTGGAGCCAGACCCCCGATTTTCTCATTATCATTATGAATGACTCACAATATAATATAGGTATTCCATCTCTTCCAATACTCTAATTCATTAAACCATATTAGAAAATAGACCCCAATCCCTTAACTGGGATTACATTACATATTTTTAGAAAATTCCCCAAAAATAGCCAATTGTAGGGATGGTTATATGCAACACTGAGAGGCGACATTCCCTCTGCATGCACATGTAAGGAATATAACATATACCAAACTTTAATCCTCTTATTTCTTAGTAAATCCTAAACTAACAAGGAAGTTGGAAATCTTGTTGTACCATGTCAATATTCTCGAACTCGGAGATCTTCTGTAGTCACTCCCTCTAAAGCACAGTATTATCCTCCCTCTGCATTTTGTACCTTATGTATAAGAACTTTCTATATTAGAGTGATAGGTAGCCTCCTTTGCTACTAATATCCTATGTACCAATATCCTCTATCTCAAACATTGTGTAAAGTTCCTCTTGCACCCATCTGTGATCCTTTGATCCTGTATAGGAGTCTATCTACAAATTTGTAGAAAAGGTTGAGATCTCCATCACTCTAGGTGATATTTAAGATCCTCATGCGAGTGCATTTTCTATCCGATGGGTTCCGTTTGAGCTAATACAAATCCTTATGCGCATGTGTGGTTATCTATTTGATACTTATACTTTAGTATAAAAGTGTGCTGGTCTGTGGAGCATTTCTCATCACCATCTGCTCCCTCTTGAGAGGAACCATGAGCCTTGCTTTGTATTTCTTGATGCTACCAACTGTTGCATGCATGATCTTGTAGATCCACATTGAATACACTACAGACCTACCTTCAGGTCTCGAAATTTCATCCTAGAGATAATGATCAACTCGTACTCTTTTATCATACCCTCCTTCCATTCTTTGTTCTTAGTTACTTCTTCATAGTTAGAAGGATATGCACCATTGTTGTCACATAATAGTGTCACATATCTGGAGTGTGTCTGAGGCCTCTTACTTTCTTTAAAAGTTTCTTCACCATTTTTTATTAATCTTGGATGATCTCTCATGCCCAAGATGTTATTCATATTTTCAAGTGGATCTACTTTTCTCTATGACTTGGTCACATCATGATTCTTATATTCTTCTAAATCTCTTTCTTTTGTAATGGTGTTTCTGACCTTGGGAGATTTAGGTTCCTCTTCATTTTTTTATTTGAAGTGAATCTTGTAGTTGAACCATCATACGATTTATCAATATCTAAATTCACCATCATACCTAGGAGTTTCTTTACTTTGATAGAATGAATCATTTCCTAGACAAAAATAATACCATTTGTGATATGCATTCCCTCGATAAAGCCTTACTGCTCAGGAGAGATTAATCCTGGGAGACTGGGTTTTAGGAAATTCTATATTACCTTCATATGTATTTTGTATATGACATTGCAAAGGGTTATGGCTATGAATTTATTTGGGGAATAAACACCTTCACTTTGTCTAATGAGAGTAAAAAGGGTAGCATTAAAGGATGGAAAATTCTTGTTGGAAGCCCTGGAATCTTCCACTATTCTCCACACTTCCATATTAATTAGCTCCTAGAACTGGTGAAATAATTTCACCACGAATCCATCTTATCCTGGGGCAGTTCCTTCTTTCATCTGGAAAACTACTTCCTCCACTTCAATGATGGTTATTGATTTCATCAACAGATCATTTTTATCATGGGTAACCAAGGAGAGGATAAGTCTTGTTATCCTCTCTAAATATTACTGCCTGTCCTTCCTTGGATTAGATAATATGTAGGTAAAATGATGACTTAAAATGGTATCTATATCTTCCTTGGTTTCCACCCATTCTCCTCTGGTATTCTTGATGGAAATTTTTTTGTTTTGTATCCTATGATGAATGACCAAACGTTGGAAAATTTTTGTGTTTCACTTTCCTTCCTTTAGCCATTGATTCCAGGACTTCTATCGCCATAGTATTTCCTCCTGCTTTTCTCTCTCTTATATTATTGAACATAGTCTTAGTTCCTCCATTTTCAAATCAATCAAATACCCTTCATTTAACCCAATGGATTGGTCCTCCTGAAGCAGCCTTCTAGAACCTTTTTACTTGAAAAGATATTACCTTATTATTCCTTATTCCATTTTTTAATATTTTATTTCAATCCTTTCAAATTCTATTGGAATTTGTATATGCTTGGTTCATCTCCTTCATTGAGCNTGAAAAGATATTACCTTATTATTCCTTATTCCATTTTTTAATATTTTATTTCAATCCTTTCAAATTCTATTGGAATTTGTATATGCTTGGTTCATCTCCTTCATTCAGCTCTTCCCACCAATTCCTAATTTTCTCATCAAAGTATGGATCCTCTGACGATAATTATTTGAACCTAGAGGGATTTTTGAACTGAGATCCCAACCCACTCAATGTTAATTCAATTGTCCAATGATTTGATCCCATACCAGGGTGTGTTTCAGAATGAATCTTGCTCCCTAGATCTATAATGGATTCAAATTCCAAAAATCGGTCAAGTCTAGATTCAATATGTATATCCCCCATCCTTTTTATTGTTCGAAGTGAACCATCCCTCTGTAGAAGTGATATCTATGAGTCCCAATTCGTTGCTAGTCTCTCTAATTGTTTCATGCTCATCATCCAATCTGCGTCTCCCACCCTTTTTTTCCTCCAAGGATGTGATGAGGTTAAATTCCCCTCCTACAACCCAATGATCACTATACATTCTATCCTTCATTTTTTGAAGGGATTTGATAAAATCCCTCTTATCCCCAAGATTATTAGGTCTATACACATTCATAAAAACCCCTTCAACTTAAAACCATACAACCTTGAAAAATGTAGATAGAAAACAACGATTTCCTTAGAATACCCCTAGACTAAACCTAGTGGGGTTCGAGAGAATTCCTCAGCCTCCCACAAATCCTCTTGCATATATTCCTTTCCCTTCACTTCCCTTCCAATTTTTTTTGCTCAGCTCTTGGATCCAGGTAGCCTCGCACTTTGTCTCTTGTAAAAATAAAATGGTCGGGTTTGTCTTCTTAATGTTTTTTCTTAACATCCTAACTTTTAGGGGGTTATTTAGGCCTTTGATGTTCCATGATAAGATATTCATTGAGAAACTTACAATCCTAGAGCATATTTAATTGTAGCGTACTATTATGACTCTACCAAACTCCTTCGAGCTTTTGCAAACCTTTTTTTGTTTGATTTCCTACCCGTCTTCTTGGAATGGTTATTCAATTTTTTGTTTCGTTGCCTTATGATATTATGAGTTTATCCCAAGTTGGTTTGAGGCCCGCACTTTAAGGATAGATTCTATTAATAGGATTACTTGTTCCTATGGGACTTAATCTTCCCCTTTATCTTTAGAGTCCTTCTTAATCCCCTCCAAATCCATATCGCCTATATCCATGTTTTTGGCTTCCTTACCTGTATCTCGTTCCACCATTTCTTAAATATTGTCCTCCCTAGTCTCTTCCTCCAATTGAGTAGCTATCTCAAATATCTCTAAAGGGGGTGAGGTACCCTATTTTCTTACCGATTGATTGTCTAGGGTTTCCTCCTCTCCATCTTCCAGAACCTCAAATATGTTTAAGAAAACGATCTTCTTGTGCACCTCCTAGTTTTCCTGCTTCCAACCTCCTCTCTTTCTTGATGGGGATCTTGAAAAACATTTCTCCTTCTTTTATTCCTCCTTCCCCATATTTGGATTCTCATTGCTCATAGTCCAATCCCTAAATAAATGGCCATATTGGTGACACCTTCGACACGAGAATGGGATCTATTCATAATCTAGGGTTTGCACCCAATCCTCATCATCCCATGACATTTGAATGGATTCTATAAACTATTTTGTTAGATCCATGTGGACAAATCCTCTCATAGGTTGTATAAAGCTAGATCCATGTTTGTTGTGATATTTTGATTAATTTCTCGAGACAGTTCCCCAAGTCCTCCAATATTTCTGGATCCCAATATTCACTTGATAAAGGATATAACCACATCCAAATTGGAACAACTTTCATATCCTCCTTTTCTTCATATAAATTTTCCTTTCAGGGTCTCAATAACATGCTTTCTAANGATCCCAATATTCACTTGATAAAGGATATAACCACATCCAAATTGGAACAACTTTCATATCCTCCTTTTCTTCATATAAATTTTCCTTTCAGGGTCTCAATAACATGCTTGCTAATTAGAAGAAGCATTCCCTCCCCCCCATCCATAACTTTATTTTTATCCTCCAAGTTAATGAAGGAGATTGTGAAGAACCACTTGTAACCCAGCTGAAGGTCATAGTGCTCCTTGGGTTTCTAGGTACAATTGATCCACCAAAATTGGTCCTTTTATGAGGGTTGCATTCCCATGAATTTCCCTATGAGCGCATGATATTTGATATAGTGGATTCTTTCTCTTATATTTGAATATCTAACTGTCATGGATAGAATCAAGGCCACTTTAGGCATGCACTTCATTGTCTTCCGTGTCGTGGATCTTTCTATCTAAGTATCGGTGTGATCGATATCTATGGCATGTCCTCGATCTTCAACTCTGTTGAATCCACTGTGAGGGAGGATTTCCCGCCGCCCCCCTTTCCATCCACTAGGATTGTGTTAGTTCATCCAACTTTGCAAATTCCAACTAGTCCTTCTCCCTTCGTTTCCTCTCGTTCCATCTACTTGTGACATTATATATATATATATATATATATATATCTTTTAGTGGATTTTGTTCTTTAAAACTAATTTAATAAGAGTAATTACCAACCCAACCATAGGTTTCTGGTGTAGATTCTACCCCCAAGTTGAGATATGAGAACAAAAAAGTGTATCAACCAAGGAATGGGATTATATCTCTATCGTATCAACACACCTACTCTCATGCTCAATAAATTTTCTCAACATAGAGCATTAACATATTCTACATATTGTACTCTAAACCATGTACTCTCATTCTTAGCCATCAATATCCAATAAACTCTCTTGCACTAACTGGCATAATATAAGGGATTTATTCCCATTGTCTACTCAATTGTACCTCAATGTATCCTTTACTTATAGTTTTTTTCAATNAGCCATCAATATCCAATAAACTCTCTTGCACTAACTGGCATAATATAAGGGATTTATTCCCATTGTCTACTCAATTGTACCTCAATGTATCCTTTACTTATAGTGTTTTTCAATGTGTTACGAAAGAGTCCAATTTGTTGTACATGTATTTTTTTAGAGTTTCCTACAAAAATAATAGTTGCATATCAAGCAACCAAAATATATCAAATTCATAGTTGCTGGAATGTTCTTAGCTTTCCCAACCTCTCTGCTCACATTTTGTTTGAACATTTCTTTAATCCAAGGTCAATAATTTCCTCCTCATAAGTGTCATCTAACACTAGGAAGCCTTTGCAGTGTGAATATCCATCAATGCAATTGGATGCCATTGCATGCATAGTAAAAAAAGTGGGGTGTGGTGTAATCCAGGATTAAAAAAATTTGCCTAGTTGTACTTCCATACAATGTATATTCACAATGCAAATAAGATCGTATGTAAATAAAGACATTGTTTTATTTATTAAAATACTAAAAGTACCTCATCGTTGTCTATTTGAAGGAGTACTAATTTTGTTTTCTCTTTTATTCCCATACACCAACTTATGGTAAATCTAAGGGTAGCGAGTCTACAGAAGATGGTATTTCAGTGCTTATGCGTTACCTTACAAAACTAAATCATGTACGTGATGAGACTCCATACTCTCCTAATTCTCTGCCCTCTCTTCACTAGCAGTGGTCTAAGTTCTGCTTACAAAGAAGGTTCTCAGCAGGATGATGTAGAATGTACTAAATTCGACTCAACCTCTATCTTTCTTGGTAATCCTGGGAGAGGCCCATGGTCAGTTTTGAAGTATGACTCAGATTATGGTCATGGGGCCTTTTCTACTGGGGGTATGACTAAGATATCTTTGTCTAAAACTGTCACAATCCAACAACCAAATGTATACCAACATTTTCCTGTGCCAAGTATTCATCATGCTTTCATCTCTGTTAATTCAACACTTTGTCTACAATCATCTAGAAACATACAACAAATTGTTTCCATGATAGTCAATAAAGTTTCATCTAACACTATGAAGCTTTTAGAGTGTGAAGATCCATTGCAGGGAAGTGCATCTCGAGAGAAATTTAAGATTCTGACTTGCACCACAAGCCAGTTTTCTTACTCTACATCTAATGCCATCTAATTGGAGGCCCTAAGAAGCTACATGCCTATTCTGCAGGCCCCTCCAATCGCAGGTTTTGGTGGGAAACAACTAATCAACGATGAAGGCAATCTATCTCTTGGGAGCAAAGATTGTCAAGAATTAGGGAGAAAAAGGAAATTAGTTTCCCAAATGAAACAAGTAGCACATTCAACAACACGACTGGTAGAAGATATTAGCAAGGGATTTTTGTAAGATATGGATAGTACATAAAATGATGGCCCTTATCATAAAAAGAAACAACTTAGCTGATTAAGCCACCAAATGGAAAAGCTGAAAATTTGAAGTTAATGAATGGCTTTGCAGGCTTACAAAGCATGCACGTAGATAGAAAGCTCAAAAAGTGGACCATTGAGTATGAATAGCCTGTTGCTGAGGATTTTCCTTTGAATATGAAGAGCCTGTTGCTGAGGGTTTCAAGCTACTAAGTATGCTTTTGAAGCTGTCACGGGATATAAGTATCACTTAGAAACCAAGTACAAGTGGGATGGTTTATCCATTGTTATATATTGAAAAGTCATCGATCTACTAGATACTTTTGATGTAAAGTTATATGGAGATAGTTTTTGAGAAAACTCATATTTATTGTAATAATCGATATTTCATATAATATAATTTGTGCGAAATAAAACTTACATGGTGGTATTTTATATTATTTATAAGTGTTGTAATTAACTAATTAATGCGACATTGCATAATTCACATGTGTATTAGAAGATGATAAATAATGTATGATTATTTTCTTAATTTAAACATAGTATTATATTAAAAATTAATATTGATTAATAATGGACACTATTAAAACTACTAAAATATAACAACCACACATAAAACGATTAAAACTCACTAAATTAGTGACCAATAAATGAGATTAGTGACCAAAATTTGCATATAAAATGACCAAAAATTGAGAGATACATGTCCAAACAATGATATATAAATGACAAGAAATGACCTAAATTTGCTTATCAATGACCAAAAAACAATTTTGGTGGCTAATTTACGGTCTCTTATTACACAACCAAATTTGGTCATATTCTAGTTTGTCATGTGGTCATTAATTTGGTCATAAATGTAGTCATATATTTGGTCATTGATTCAAATATATGACCAAATTAATGACCAAATATATCACCAAATTAATGACCAACTCATAAGCTATAAATGACCAAAATATAAAAGACCGTAAATTAGTCACAAACGATCGCCAAACCAAAAGTGGTCATTGATATGTGGATTTTGGTAATTTTTTTTGTCACTAATCTCTCATTTTCCACTAGTGCTCGAATTAAATCATATTTTTCATATCCACCTAATAAATATTTGGGAACAAAATGTTTCCCAATAAATTCCCAAATTTTCTCATATCCACTTTTGAAAAAACAATTTTCAAATATCTCACAATAAAAAATATCCATTAAAATCAATAGTGGCCTTGGTTTTTGAAAACCACATATTCCATTAAAAACCATCTCTTCTAATATTTCTTCATTCACTTCGCATTTGATTTTATTTGTTTATGAATTTCATTAATGAAATTCAAAGCCAATTTCAGAAATAATTCTAAAACCCATGTCTTGTATATTTATGAATAAATTGATTTATGAATTGTAAAATAATTTATAATTTTCTAAAAACCTTACTTTCTAATGTGATTGGGATTTTCTAAAATATAGTAAATATTTTCATGATTCTCCAATATTCCACTTAAATTCGAGTTGCAACATTTAAAACTTTGTTTTATAATTATTTGATGATGTAAGCAAGTGGGTTTGGAGCTTAAAATGAGTGGTTTAATCCTACCACTTTTTGGTAGCGGAATGCATGATGAATTTACACGTGTTAAGTGGTTAAAATTATGATACCACTTCACAAAATTACCTCTGGAGCTAGTTGTTTCATAAAAATAAATGGTGGTTGCTCATTCAAACTTTAGTTCCTTACAAATTTTAATATGATATTTTTCGAGATTTGTGCCAAGACTACATCATAATGTGAGTTAATTTTGGGTTTTAAATATTAATATAAATATTTTAATATAAAATATTTATATTAATAACTATAACCTTTTAAATTTTTGACAAAGGAGTTGGGCATATTTTGGAGGTCCCGCCATTACTTTGTCCTTTGGATAATTTTAGAAGATTTACCAATTCACTAATCTACTAAGCTAAATATAAAAAATTATCCACTATCTCTTGGTCACATCATTAGGTTACCACTTTTTCTCCCTCTCTCCAAAACCCATGGTGTTACTGGAATTTTACTCTCATTTTAAGCGATTTATCTGCTAACTTATTGGTCATATCAATATTTTTTTTTAACTAAACCCTATATTTTTTCCCTTAAACCTCTTCTGATCCATTTAGAACAAAATATGTGCTAACAACTGGATCCAATTGGGGATGATATCCTCCCTATGAGGTAGCAAAGAACCCGTAGAACAAGTATATGATGCATTGAACTATTCCAAAACCTTAATATGTAACTTGTTCTAAACTATGAAAACTTTACAACCTTACTAAAACCAAACTGCAAACACAAATTTGTACTAAAAGATGCTGAAAACCAAACCAAAACTATTTCATCCTTTGTACAAGCTATAAATTCAAAATAAAACCAATATACTCACTCGTAAATTCAAACTGAAAAGGATGGTCGGATATTCAAGCTTATTGCGCACACTCCTACTCTAACAACCGAAACAACTGCAAAATTATGTGATAACAGAAATCCATTCTAGTCAGTCAAGAAAATGGACACTAGACTAAGATTCACATTTAGCTTCTCTGAACATAAATAAAAATTCAGAATATGACAAATCAACATACAAGTGAAATTCATACCTACAGTCCATTGATTGTGCAAAGTTGTGGTTCTCTAATGATTTCAATGATACTTGCAAAAGGGTATTCAATACCATGAAGATTCTCTTCTCGATCAATAAGAAGACAAGAGTGTTCTTCAATTTTAGTTGTTGCTTCTTGTTTTACATCTTCATTTCACTAGAAACCTCATGATCATTTTCAAATGGAAAACCTTAAGTATGATTGCCATATTTTTTATTCAAATAAGTAAATGTTCTTTAAATTCAACCCCTAGATTATGTATATGCATATTAATTTTTATCAGATGCAGAGCAACATCATCTCCTTCCACACTTTTAAATTTGGGAAAATATGTTTTCCAATCTATACAAGGAATTTGATTTGGGAAATGTGAAATGTGTAAACTATTCATAGGAACATACCTTTTATATTTGTAAGCTTCCATGGAAATGATCTTCAGACAGTGAAGTCACTAGTGATACTTTGATTTATGGATTCTGTTAATAGTTGAGCTACGAGAATATTGATGTGAACCCTTCTTTATGACTGACTATTGTTCACCATTAGTAATCATCTCTGATATTTGTCGTTTCTCCCAAGGAATATTTCACCTTTCATTCCTCAAAACGACACCAAGATGTTATCACTCAAAATATATCCTTTGGTTGTTTAAGGACAATTACAAGGTAACTTTTCAAGCCAACTTTTAGGAGGAAAATTGGCTTCTTTCCTACTAGAGAGGGGTCTCTCAACAAATGAATACAATGGGCAGAGATATTTTTACATAAACAAATTTAATGGTTATAATGGATAAAACAAGAGGATATGATTGGCCATGGAGTCAAAATCATAAGTAGTTACAAATAGACATGGATTTTGCAACAAGATTTCTTTAAAGTGGTGGGATATTTCTCTTTCAAAATTAATATTTTAATTGTCTAGTGGTAAAGAAGAAAAATGAATTGCCCATTAATATGAATACCAAGAGATGGATCCAATATTAACTTTACAGGAAATATAGTTGTGAATACTTGAATCCTATGGGCCATAGCATATGATTATTAATTCTGATTAAATACAAAATTATTCAAGCATGAAAAGATAACACAATGGAAAAGATAATGGGAAAAACATTCACACAAGAAAGGGAAATACAGACTGTAAGACAACAACAAGAGAATCTCTATTATGGACAATCCTTTCTTGGCTATGCAAATTTTATTAACTTGTAGATGCTCAGTTACAAAAAAAAGCCTCACTCTCATGGGATCCAACCAAAATTACAATGTAGAACATGCTTTGATACATTAAAATTCACCTCGAGCTGATACCCAACTACCTATATTCTAAAAATAGGATTCGTGTACTACTTTATTACATTTATCATATAACTTAATAAACTAAATCACCCTAAATAATAGAAAATATTTAACTCCACTTTGAATTGTATCTTGATACCTCTTTAACGCGAGCATTATAATGCATGTCTTCATCAATGCAACCTATACTTCATTTTCCCAAAAACATTTAATGGTTTTCCATTGATATTTAGATGGAACTTCCTAACTTGATATTTTTTAGCCAATACTCTTAGCTCAACATGATCTACATAAGAAAGAACTGACAGATTGGTGCCAATCATTTTGAATGAATCCAATATCTCAAAATCCCCAGCTATCTTGTCAATTATAACTTTCCCAGTTAGAGAATGGGTCATATCTTCAAATTTTCCGTGCTCCAACCTAGCCTTAACAAACAGAGCCTAATTTTTAGACTGAGATATAAGTTGCCATCCTCATCCCAAAAAGAAGGGAGACCTTTCTAAAATAGCTCTATGAATAAGTATTTGAAAGCCTTTACCTGATGTAACATCTGGTCATCTTTTGCTTGGACACTTTCAATGTGATGATGCTCTCCAATAATTTTCCTTTCCCAAGTTATCATTGTAACTATCTTTTTAGTTCCCATTGTTTTTAATTCTTCTCCAGACAAAGTATTGAGAAAATTTATAGCATTCTGAGTTGTTTTTGCTGGTATTTTATTAAATGTATCCTTTTGTCAAGTAATTTAATATGCAAGTAGGTTTTTTCATATTGAAGAAGGAAAGTGAAGAAAGAAAAAAATCTAAAGGAGAAGAAGCCCATGCAAGGCAAGGATGGGTTTCCTTCGGTAGATTGGATTGAGGATTTTTTTCCTTTAACATAAGGCTATGCAATCCAATGATAGACTTGCTTCAGTTGATCACATTTTATACGTGGCTCTTCCCAAATTATGCATGGATAAGCACGTAAATTGAAGATGTGTTTCCTAAAAAGAAGCTGGAAATTTTTCAAGATGGTGATATAGTGAAGGTTGGGAAGGAAGGAAATAAAAAAAAAGGATAATATATTAATAAATTAATAAATTAAAAATTTCCACCTACTAACAAAATCTAGAGCATAAGGGAGGTGCTCGATATAATGAATGAACTTAATAAGAATAATAATAACAAGAGTAACATTTGTAGTAATTATAATAAATGATGAATGATGTTGTGGAATTGTGGTGGTCTTATTGATTAAGCATCGTCTTAGAAAAATACAAAAACACCGGGGTTATGAGGACATTAACTAACTTTAGTTGTGATGTGTCTTAAATGGATTTATGATTAGGTGAAATGAGCACGTGAAATTCAAAGTAAAAGAGATCATGCAACATAACAACCGTAGTTGTGGAGCTTTGGATGGAGATAATAATAAGAGGGGGGACTCTCACTCTTAATTTTGCATTTTTTTATTGATTTCGATAAAAATAATGTCTTGTTTTTACTTGTTGAAAAATACAATCAGTAATGAAATAGTTAAATTTCTATAAAAATAAATGAATACAAATGAAGTCATTTATATGGATTTGCTAGGTTAAGCATCAAATTCATAAGGCATGAAAATGTCCTACTCATAAGAGTAAATGAAGTGACTAATTTTAATATATATTATACCTTTTTAGCAAAAATGGCACTTCTTCGTCTATGTCGACACTTGCATGCTAGGTCGCATGACAACAATTCCATGACGACACTTCATGAAGGATACTATTAGTCACCCAACAAACGTTAATAGATGGAAGAGTCACAATTGATACATTTGTAGAAAATTATTACCTCTTTTTTGGCCCATTTAATGATTAGGAGGATGACAAACATGTTTCTACACCAAACTATCTCTTGAAAACCACTAGAAAACCCCTAAAAATTACATGTTTTCACAAAAATGCAAGTTGCTAGTGTTTTAATAATGTTTGTGACATTTAAAATGCTATTTTTTGTGAAAATATGATTCAAAACAATATGTAGGAGCTAATGGAATCATCACAATTCAATATGTTCATGAAATATGCAGAAAAATAATGAAAAGACTGAAATTAACATATAAGGATAGAGCCAATAACAGAGTTTATTATCACTATCCAACAAGTAAATATGTTTGGAAGATGTTTATATTACAAATGGAGAAAAACAATATCCTTTGGAGGAAATATTTATGCATACATGTGAAAGGCTTAGATTGGACCTCAAAACTCCCCTAGGTGGACCAATGAGCTCCCTAACCACCTAAAATTGTCATGAATGATAGTGTGAATGTGGATAGAGAATTATATGATATACTTTAAGGTAGAGTAGGCACAATGGAGTGCATGTGTGAGTGGGAGTGTCTCTAGGAAGTAATAATTGGTCCAAAAGGACCAAAAACACTAAAAAACCATACATGGAAGCCTATGGTCAACCA
The DNA here is from genome assembly GCA_001517045.1 of Pseudotsuga menziesii. Classification (NCBI taxonomy): domain Eukaryota; kingdom Viridiplantae; phylum Streptophyta; class Pinopsida; order Pinales; family Pinaceae; genus Pseudotsuga; species Pseudotsuga menziesii. Next base: position 46,013 of record LPNX011093682.1, on the reverse strand, counting down.
ATTTCCATGTTTTATTGAGAGGGAGAACACCAATGAATAAAATATCANGGAAGTAATAATTGGTCCAAAAGGACCAAAAACACTAAAAAACCATACATGGAAGCCTATGGTCAACCAATTTCCATGTTTTATTGAGAGGGAGAACACCAATGAATAAACTATCATAAATGAGGGAGAATTTGTAACCATAATAATCAAATGTTGGATCTTAGGTGCATTAATGATTCCAAAATACCAAGGGACCTTGCTTGACCAAGACAACCTAGTGTTGGACCATATAACTTAACTATGAAACTAATGAAAATGTGTCCTAGGAGTATTAAAATAATAATGAGGTGGTGTAATTCTATAAAACCCCTCCATAAGCATGACATAGTGTAATTATATCACAGAATTATTGAGGCCTTGGAAAATAAGCCTCAAGTCACCTCTTACAAAATTTTATTTGTCCATATAACCAAGGTAAGGAGGAAAACCTCATGGGAACAAAACCTCCGCTAAAAAGTGGACATGGAGATAATTTAATTGAACATCAGTAATAACCATGTGTCACCCACTCCAAGAAGTGATCTCATATAGGAGAATGTATTCTCTGTGAATCTCTTAGTGAAGATATCGGTAGTTTGCTATGCATATGGGAAATAATGCAACGATATCACCACCTTATGCACCAAGATCCTGATGTAGTGCATGTGTATCTCTATGTTCTTGGTCCTCTGTATCTACACTTGATCAATATAAATATTGATTTCACTTTTATTATTACATCAAATTACGCTGAGTGAATCAAATATAAATCCAACTTCCCCAAGAATACCTTACAACCACAGAGATTTTGTAGTTGTGTTCACTACTACTCTGTAGTCAGCCTCTGTATATGAAATGGATATAGTGCATTGTTTCTTTATTAAATAGACTATGGGACCATGTGTAAGCATGGATACATAACCTTAGGTGTACTTTATATCAATGGAATCTCTAGACCAAATAGAATTAGTAGATCCAACTAGTTCTAGTGGAGAACTAGCATCATAGTGTACACCAAAGTTTTTTGGTTCCTTACACATAATGAAGATTATTTTTGAATCCTTACAATGGATTTCGTGAGGATCGTAAATATATATTTCAACATCACCTAAAAAATATTCCAAATCTGTTCAAGATTTTATGNGTTCCTTACACATAATGAAGATTATTTTTGAATCCTTACAATGGATTTCGTGAGGATCGTAAATATATATTTCAACATCACCTAAAAAATATTCCAAATCTGTTCAATATTTTATGAGATACAACATCTCCCAACTAGTTGTATGTACAACGAGTTGTCCACCGATGGAGATGCACCAAAATCACCTAGTTTTATTCCTGAAAGAAATGCGAACTTGGATTCCTTACACTCAACCATATTGAAATTTAAGAAAAAGTATTCAACATAATTTTAGTGTCTGAACTTGATCCCTAGATTAGATTGCTTAATCTTCAAGACAAGAAATTGTTTCAACAATCAAAGGTCAGTCATAGAAAACTCACTATGAAAAGATGACATTATTGATCCTATATCATCAATGAAAATTCATGTAATAAAAATATCATCAACATACAAAACTATTACCTATAATCAATCATCATTATTCTGCAAATATACATTAGGATCGTATTTTCATCGCTCGAAAGATAGCGAAAGAAGGAAGCTATCCATCTTGGGATACCAAGCCCTGGGGGCTTGCTTGAGGCCATAGAGTGAATTCCTCAAAATACAACCAAGTGAAGGATAATGAATGAAACCTTTCATATGTTTCATATATAACTACTCATGAAGTCCACCATGAATAAAAACACTCTTCACATCCATGTGGTGAACCTCCCATCATTTAGATGCAACAATGGCCAAATCTAACCTGATTGAGTCCATCTTTGCAACCGCTGCGAATGTATCTCTATACAGGGAAAAAAAACTAGCCTTGTACTTGATATCAGAATCATCATCGTCCACTTTTTTCATATACACCCACTTACATTGCACTAGTTTCCTCTTGAAGGGTAAGGGAACCAATTCCCAAGTGTCGTTGTCTTGCAAATAATTGTACTCTTCCTGCATGGTTATTTTATATCTTGAGTCAAGTGATTCTTAGTTATGTGTCTGAGGATTAGATCCAACCATCATAAATCATCTCTCTGAAATATCCAATTCATAGGTAGAGAAGGAATTGTGAAATTGAGATCTAGTCTTCCTAGAGTATAATGGATCTCCAAAAACATAACTAGCTGCTTGTATGGTTTTCTCATACCACTTTGATAGAATCAGTGAGTCATGATATCAATTAATGTCATCATCATCATCATCAACATCAGAATCAGAAAAAACAGAGGAAGAATCATCACTTACATCATCATGGAGTGAAGGATGTGAGCATTCCCCTTGAGCTAGTTTGGCCTCCTACATGGGTGCTTCTTCAAACTATACACTCCTTTCAATGAATGTTTTTAGATACGAGGGATAAAATATCTTGTATCCCTTTGCATGTTCATCATATCCAACCATAATGGAATCCTTTCTTTGATATTGCAAGCCTTTTATGTTCTCAACAGGAATTCTATCCCAAGCCTTTGAGCCAAAAACCCTGAAATGACAAATAGTGGGATTGTGACTACTCCAAGACTCAAATGGAGTTTTTTCATTCCAACTATTTGTGTGGATATATTTTATGAAAATATGCAGCATATTTTATAGTTTCATCCCATATATTAGCATTCAAATTCTTTTCTTCCATCATACATGTAGCCATCTCCTTCAGATCTCCGCTCTAGTGCTTTGCAACACCATTCTTATCTCCATTTCCAGAATGAATTTTGCAGCACCGTGTTGATGTAATTGTAACTTCGGAATGTATTCACCTATGTATATTATGTCTTGTACCTCGATGTTTATTATGAGATGTGTCTGTAATGTAATTGAGTCATCTCATGCCGCGATGTTCTGATCGAGAGGATCTATAATCTAAACAAGTCATGTCAAGTCATTGTGGGTAAACCTCCTATTGTTCAAGGGTTAAGGTCCCCACATTTTCAGGGCACTAGGGTTATTAGACTCACCTAGTGAAGTCGGAAATATTTGGGTTTAGTCATGTCGGGAATTAGTATAAATAGAGATCTAGCCTCTCTATTTATCACACACTCACTCACACTCAGTTGTAGTGCAGAGCTGAGGAAGAAGAAGACATTGGGGCTAAAAAGAAAGAGGTTGCTGCTGTCGATAGATCATCTTACTATTTTTGGGTTTTACTTTTGTTGTTGATTCTATCTCTGAGGAAGTTGTGGGGTTTTCTCCATTTATGATTTCCCAGAGGAAAAACACTTTGTTGATTGTTTCTTGTGTTTGATTTCTTTGCTTGTTATTCTCTCAGTTAAAGATCCTAATAATGCTAGCTTAATGTTAAAAATCTAACATGGTATCACAGCTAACCTGATAAAAAGACATTGTTCAGCTGCGAGAACTAGGGCTTCCTACTTCATGGATCTTCCTCCATATATTTTCAGCAAAAGAAGGTTGGATTAACACTCCTCTTTAGGGTGCATTTTTGTGTCGAAGCAGAATCCAATTCAGAGGTTTTTCAGTTTTGAACCTAACACTGCTGCCGAAAATTAGGGCTTTCCACTGAAGTGGAATTTTTTAGTGAGCCCAATNTTGTGTCGAAGCAGAATCCAATTCAGAGGTTTTTCAGTTTTGAACCTAACACTGCTGCCGAAAATTAGGGCTTTCCACTGAAGTGGAATTTTTTAGTGAGCCCAGTATTGGATTGATCTCCTCCCAAAAATTGAAGTTAGGGATCAAATTCAAAGCATTTGATTGGACAGAACTCTGGAAAAGCAAAACCCTAATTTGCTCCTCAACCAGCACTGCAGGATTTCAGCTCCAAATCTAGATCCGACATCTTGGCCTAGTAAGATCTAAATCTTTTGTATTTCCATTTAAGGTTCTCAGTTATGTTGTCTCATCATACCAATATTGATGAAAATCTTGAGGGAGGTGATAACTTCTGATCGTGGAAGTATAGGATCTCCCTGGTCCTGGAAGAAAATGAGTTGGACTCCTATATCAGTGAGGAGGTTCGAGTTCCAAATGGAGATGAGGCTAAGGCCTTACATAAGAAGAATTTGGTTATGGAAAAGAGGATTATTGTTGATTCAATTAAGCATCACCTCATACCATAGGTGTCCTCCCTCAAGACNGATGAGGCTAAGGCCTTACATAAGAAGAATTTGGTTATGGAAAAGAGGATTATTGTTGATTCAATTAAGCATCACCTCATACCATAGGTGTCCTCCCTCAAGAAACCTAAAGCTATGTTTGATGCCTTAACCAAATTGTTTGAAGGGAAGAACATAAACCAGAAGATGACTCTGAGAAACCAAATGAAGAATATAAAGATCCAGAATGCAGAAAACATCCAGTCTTACTTTAAAAGGGTCTCTCAGATCAAGGAACAACTGGAAGCAGTAGATGAAGAAGTAGAAAATGCAGAGATTGTGATGACCACTTTCAATGGTCTCCCTAGAGTATGGGACTCCTTCTTCAAGGGATCTATGCCAGAAATAAGTTAGTCAAGTTTAGCAGACTATGGGAAGAATGCTCTCAAGAAGAAGCCCGGATAGCAGCTCAAGAAGAAAAGATGGGAAGTGAATATCAAGCTGTCACAGTACATTCGAAGAAATCCATATCTATCCACCAAATAAGTAAGTATTCTCATCAAAGGAATAACTCTAGAAAACCTAGAGATTTGTCTAAGTACATTTGCTATACATGTGATGGAAGAGGACATTTTGCTAGAGACTGTCCTAAAAATAAAAGTAGCTCTCACAAGAAGAAGGGAAACAAGAGAAGACATCATGATCATGCTACAAAGGATGATGAACCTTCCCCAAAGAGAAACAGACAAGTCAGTGATGATTCTTCAAGTGATGAAGAATATGTTCTGATTTTCACTCTCATGGGAACTATCACACATGGAAGCAATGATTGGCTTATAGACAATGGTGCTTCCAAGCACATGACAGGATTCAAGGAATCCTTTGTGAAATTATCTGAACCTGAATCACCTCCAAAGGTGAAACTTGGAGATGACTACAAGTATCCAATAAAAGGTAGTGGGGAATCCTCATACAAGCTAGACTTTGGAAAGTCTATGACAATGAAGGAAGTATTGTTTGTACCAGGACTAAAGAATAATCTCCTCTCCATATCTACATTAGATGCAAAAGGAATGAGGGTTGCATTTATAGATGGTCAAGTCATCATGTGGCCAAAAGGAAAGACCATTAATGGTGCAGTAGTGATTGGGGAACAAGAAGGAGGCTTATACAAATTGAAGAGACATCCAGAACAAGATTTGGTTCATGACTCGGTAAAACCAAATGAGCTTTGGCATAGAAGGCTTGCACATGTTCATTACATAGCACTTCCACTTGCAAGAAAAGTTGTTGAAGGTCTCCCAGAAATGCAGACAAAACATGAAGGTGTATGCAAAGGATGTGCGAAAGGGAATAACACAAAGAAGACATTTCCAAGTAGCGAAAGCAAGGCAAAAGGAATCTTGGAAATCATCCACTCTAATGTATGCACTCCGATGCCATCCAATTCGCTAAATGAGTATGCATACTATGTTTCTTTTATTGATGATTTTTCTAGAAAGGCATGGATATACTTTATGAAGAATAAATATGAAGTATTCAATAAGTTCAAGGAATTAAAGGCCTTGATAGAGAACCACACTTAAAAGAAGATCAAGACCATCCAATCAGATAATGGTGGAGAATTCACTTCGAATGAATTCAAAGATCTATGTAAAGACTCGGGGATTAAGAGGGAGTTGTCCAATCCTTATAATCCACAACAGAATGGGATTATAGAAAAGAAGAATAGAACTATCATGGAAGCTACAAGAGCAATGCTTCATGATCAAGATCTTCTTATGCAACTTTGGGAAGACGCTGCTAGAACAATGGTGTCTGTACATAACTGTACTCCACAAAAAGTAATCAAGAACAAGAATCCTAAAGAATTCTTCTCCAGCAAGAAACCAGAAGTTATCCATCTCAGAATACTCGGTTGTCTAGTGTACATTCACATTCCAAAAGAGAACAGGACAAAATTAGATCCTCCAAGAAAGAAGGGTATATTTGTGGGATACTCTGAAAGCTTGAAGGCTTACAGAATATACTTCTGAGGGTTCAAGAATATTAACATTAGCAGAGATGTAACACTTGATGAAGATTCATCCTACATCAAATCCAGGAAGAAACCGGCTAAAGAACCTGAAGAAACAAGAGAACCTAGAATTCATGATACAATCGTGAATGAACAAATTCAAAAAGAAGATCGAGAACTC
>LPNX011093682.1:0-38911 GCA_001517045.1 Pseudotsuga menziesii | reverse complement strand
GATCCGAGACATGTTCACTTGATTGTTGCAAAGCATATTCGGAGGTACCTGAAGGGTACAGTTGATTATGGGCTCAAGTATGAGGAAAATGAAAAGATTAACCGAGAGGGTTATGTTTATTCAGATTGGGCAGGAAGTGCCATCTATAGGAAGAGCACTTTAGGATGCTGCTTCAGTATGGGATCAGGTGTGATCTCTTGGTTTAGTAGGAAGAAATCTTGTGTGGCACTGAGTACAGCTGAAGCAGAGTATGTGAGGCAGTATGGATGAGGAAGCCATTGTCTGATTTATTTGATCTCCATATGGATGCTACTTGTATATATTGCGACAACCAAAGTTGTGTGAAGTTGTCAGAGAACCTTGTGTTCCATGACAAGTTGAAGCATATTGAGATCAAGTATCACTATATCAGGGATATGGTGCAGAGAGGATTACTGAAGGTCCAGTATGTTGCGACGGAGGAACAGATAGCTGATGTATTGATGAAGCCATTGGCTAGAGTGAAGTTTGAGTACTTCAGGGAGAAGCTTTGTGTTCTCCATATCGAGGTTCCCTCCAAGGGGAAATGATGAGACCGAGAGCCATTCTGACATGGTGAGAGGATTAAGTTCCTTCCATGGTCATATGTAAGGGCTAAGCCATTCTATCATGATGAGAGGATTTAGTTCCTTCCATGTCATATATGAGTGCTAAGCCATTTTGATGTGACTACAGGATTGGTCCCTACATGATCAGATTTAAGGGATAAATGCCATTCTTGGAATGGAGGCACATGGTCAGTTACCAGGAAAACTCAGTCTGGGACTGAGGGCCATTCTGATATGAATGTAGGATGTAGTCTTACATGATCATATGTGAGCCCATGGCCATTCTGATGTGATTGAGGGAGGTGTTCCCACTTGATCAGATATAAGGGCTGATGCAATTCTCTGGGAGAATGGAGGCACTTAGTTAGTTACCAGGAATCCTCAGTATGGGACTGAGAGCTCTCTCTATGTGGTGCTTTCGAGCATGGTTGGATGTAAGTGCAGATCCCTTTCGATGTGGTGCTTTCGAGCATGGTCGACTATAAGTGCTAAGCCCTTCCGATGTAGTGTTTTTGAACATGGTCGGATGTAAGTGCAGAGCCTTTCTGATGCGGTGTGTTCACACATGGTCGGATATAAGTGCTGACCCATTCTAGCATGATGTGTTTACACATGGTCATATGTGAGTGCTGGGCCTTTCTGACAAGATGAGGTCAGATGTAAGAGCTAGGCGGGCCATTCTGACTTAGGGTCAGATATAAGCGCCGATGAAGACCTACATGAAGGGTAGGCCTACAACCAACATGAAAAAGGGATGGCTCTGTAGAAATTCTCGTGATGAGAAGAATCGAGAGATAGAACTGATGATGTCATGATGATCCAGACTTGATGATGATCTAGATCAAGTGATGATCTAGAATTGATGATGATATAGATCATGTGATGATCCAAATGTGATGATGACATAGTGATGATGATCCAGTGGTGATGATCAAGTATTCATGATGATCCAAATCCCGTGATGAAGAAGACTTGAAGATGAAAATGAAGAAGATGAAGAATACCTGAAGACAATGATGACTTAAAGACGAAGAATACTTGAAGATGAAGACCAATTGAAGATAAATACAACTTGAAGATGATGATGCCGATATCATCCAATCGATACAGAGAAGAAGACCAGTGTTGAAAGTTGTGTCGAAAGAATACCTTCCTAGTTAAGAGGGAGTGTTGATGTAATTGTAACTTCAGAATGTATTCACCTATCTATCTTATGTCTTGTACCCTGATGTTTATTCCAGGATGTGTCTATAATGTAATTGAGTCATATCATGCCCCGATGTTCCGATCGAGAGGATATATAATGTAAACACGTCATGTCAAGTCATTGTGGGTAACCCTCCTATTGTTCAAGGGTTAAAGTCCCCGCAGTTTCGAGGCACTAGGGTTATTAGAATCACCTAGTCAAGTCGGCCCTAGTTGGGTTTAGTCAAGTCATGAATTAGTATAAATAGAGACCTAGCCTCTCTATTTATCACATACTCACTCACACTCAGTTGTAGCGCATAGCTGAGGAAGAAGAAGACACTGGGGCTAGGAAGAAAGAGGTTGTTGCTGTCGGGAGATCATCTTACTGTTTTGGGGTTTTACTGCTGATTGTATCTCTGAGGAAGTTGCAGGGTTTTCTCCATTTATGGTTTCCTTGAGGAAAAAAAATGTGTTCATTTTTTCTTCTGTTTGATTGTTGTGCTTGTTATTCTCTCAGTTAAAGATCCTAATAATGCTAGCTTAATGTTAAAAATCTAACACACCGAGATATTTCATATCAAATTTGGATGACATTTGATACTTCACCACCTTTATAACCACTTTGTTCATTTCAATTAGAAACATGTCATTAACATACAATACTATCTTAATTAAGTGATCTCCAACTTGTTTGAAGTATACACAGTGACCAAGTTTTCTTCTCACAAACCCCAATCCAAGTATGTATGCGCAAAAAAATTTGTACCACATCCTTCGAGATTGCTTTAGACAATGAAGGGAATTCCTTAGTTTGCATACCAGCTCATTTTCCCCTCAATTATGAACCTTGTGGTTGTTTCAGGTATATTTATTTTTCCAAATCGCCATTTAAGAACGATGTCTTTGCATCCATGTTCTCTACTTCAACATCGAATGAAGCATCAATAGAAAGAAGAAATAATACCTAATTTACTTTTGCAATTGGAGAAAATGTTTGACCAAAATCATTTCCCTCTACCTGAGAATATCGCTTTTCTACCAAGCGGGATTTGTACTTCTCCAATTCACCTTTTTCATTCAACTTCTTTTTAAACAACCATTTTCTCTGAATGGATTTTCTTCCATCTAGTAACTGGACTAGATTCCAAGATTAATTTTTGTCCAAGGCATCCATTTATTCAACCATGGTGTCAGATACCCACCCCTCATCCCAGTGGAGAGGATGCGACACTACAACTAACAATCCGAGAAAACTATCCCCATAAACATAGAATGAAATACATTGAACTAATACATGCATAGATGCATAAATATTTAACATACAACTAAAGCATAAACATGTTCATCATTTTCATTAAACAAATACAATGCAAAGATTAACATAAGAGAGGCTTATCTTGGAAAGAAGCTCGTCCCGCACCCAGCTATGTTGCTACAATGTTCCACCCAACCATAAGCCAGTGCGCTCCTCAATTTCTCAGCAACAATGATACCCTTGTGCTGGGCATGATTCCCACAAGGAATAAGGAACATTAGCAGGCTCATGCATAGCCAAGGATACAACAAAAATTAGCCAAGCCAACACAGTTCGGTTTATCAGGATGCAAAGGATCTGGAAAGGCTGACTACTAAGCTAGTGAGCTCTTCAACAGAGATACGTACACCTGCACCAAATCTATCATGTCTTCTAAACATCTACCCACCAAACACAAAGAAGCATCCCCTTCGCTGCTACACAGTTCCTCGGGATATGCCTTCCCTTCCAATGCTATTCAGGGTGTGCAAAGAATAAAACCAACCCCCTAGATCTCTCTGTTAGGTTCCTTCACACATTAGGTTTATCATGATGGTCATACCCCATTTCCATTCCCAATTCAATTCATACCAAAGCACAGATGCATACATAGTGATATACACAATTCTAGGTTGAGGAAAATAGTTTTGGCAACAAAACTAATTGCAAGATGGGTGAAAACAACCCCCTAACAACAATTCGATTCCGAAGGATGTTTTGGCCCTAACATGGCCAAAACAGACATAACAATACCCAAGAAAACAAGGTCTATCATCTAAATCGCCAGGAAACAAAAAAATGGTTTGTCCCAACTAAGTAGTGGAGATAAACCATAGTAAAAATCATCAAGCAAAGAGCCTAGCCACTGAGCTTTCCAAAAATGACTTCCCAGTCATGGGGAAAATGATGAAATCTGCAAACGTTTAAATACAATATAAACACCATATATGTTTTTAATGCAAACGGGGTCAAAACTAGGGTGTAACACATGGCCTTCTTCTAGAGATCACTATCCTCTGAATCAACAATTTCCTTCACATTTCTAATATCATCATCAGTAATAGACAAAGAAAAATGAGTGTGAAAATCAGGAGGGGAATACCTTTGTGTTTTCCTTCTTTCTCAAGATGATCTCCTCAAAATTGGGGTATGAGGTTCTTCTTCTTCTAATTCAACTTCTTATGTTGAGTTATATTCTTCAGCTTCTAACTCAAACTCTATTTACTATGGTTCATTTTCCATTGGATTCACTTCCTATGTGGGTACCTCTTCGACCTCTCTAAATACAACATCTCAAATGTACACAATCTTCTTAGTTATAGGATTCCAAATCTTATAACCTTTCATTCCATCTTTGTATCCAATAAAGATACACTTCTCCTATTTCTTATGAAACTTGCTCATTTTCTCCTTTGGAACATTCATAGAAGCATCACAACCAAAAAATTTCAGATGCTTAATAGAGGGTTTCTTACCAATCCATACCTTTTGTGGAGTTTTATCAATCAATGCCGATGTGGGTGACCGATTTACCAAGTAACATGTTATCCCCATTGCTTTTGCCCAGAATTCTTGTCCAATATTAACACTTCTTAGCATGCTCCTTGCCTTTTCCATCAATGTCTTATTCATCCTCTTAGCAACTCCATTTCATTGAGGTGCGTATGGAGTATTCTTTTTCCTTTTTATACTGCACTTCTTACAAAATTCCTCAAATTCATTCTCACAGAGTTCTCCACTATTATATATCCTCAACACCTTTATTTTCTTTTCTGACTCATTTTCTACAAGAGCCTTAAATTATTTAAATTTAGAAAATAATTCATATTTCTTTCAAAGTAAATATATCCATGCGTTCCTTCATAAATCATCTATAAATCAAACATAATACACATTTTTTTTAATGATGGAAGAAGAACATGTCCAAACACATCACTTTGTATTAATTATAGAATTTCACTTCCTCTTCTAGCAGCAGATGCAAATATTACTCTATTTTGTTTTCCACATGTGCAACGTTCACAAAAATCAAAATACAAGCTGTAATCAGTCATACGTTCAACAATACCTTTACCTTGTAATGATTGAAGTCCCTTTTCTATGATATGCTCCAATATTTGATTCCATATCATTGTCTTTCCTCCTAATGCAATCGTGGTTTTTTCATCTGTACCTCCTTCCCCAAGCACAATAGATCTACTCCATTCATTGATGATGGTTATTTCCAATGGTTTGTATAAATTTCCATATTGAACTCCCATAATTAGTACCATTGATCCTCAAACCATTTTGTAACCACCATATCCACACATAGTATTTACACCTACAACATCCATCTTTTCGATAGATATCAAGTTTCTTTATAGATTTGGAATGTGTAGCACTCCAGGTAGAGTTCTAATCCTTCCATCCTTCAGTTTTAGCTTGGCTCTACCACATCCAATGATACTGGCTGGTGAATCATCTCCCAAGTACAAATACCCCCCATTGAACTTTTCATATTCACAAAACCAATCCTTATGAGGGGTCATATGACATGACACACCTAAGTCAATCAACCATATAGCACATTATAAAGGATTACACGTGGAAGCTAGGTACACATTCCCTTCTTCATCTGACGAGATATTGTCCTCTATTGAATGGGTATCCTCATATCCCTTTTCTTTCTCAATATTATTAAATCTGCAATCCTTTTTATAGTTCTCATCTTTATCGCATTTCCAACACCTTGTTATTCCTTTTCATGGGATTTAGATATACCCTTATATTTAGATATCCCCCCATGTCCTTTATTTTTTATCCTCTTGTGGGGGAGACCTATGATAGACAAGGAATCCATGCGATAATTATCCATCATTTTCCACCTCATCTCTTATGATAGTAGGGATAATACTATTTCATCAAATTTTAAAGTCTCTTGGCTAGAACAACCTATTGCAACCATTAGGTTGTCCCAGGAATGTAGAAAAGAACACAATAATGTAATACATGTTGAAATATTGTAACTTCAAATAATATTCTATATTTATTTTTTGTGGTCCCCGATGGTCCTACTTGGAGAACCACTTGTATTATTTTGTACCCCGATGCTTCTAATCGAAATAATTAATAAGAGTCATAAGGTAGTCCCCTCTAATTGTAAAGGTGGGTCATTAGCACTCCAATGTGGTTACTTGAGCCTACATGTGTAACTTGAGCCTACATGATTTAACTCGAGACTACATGTTGGATGAGTTAATTTAAGTGAATGGATGAATATAAATAGAGGTGTAGTGCTCGTCATTTGGAGCACACATCCTCACTTATGTAGCGCATTAGTGGAGAAGAGAGAAGTAGCTGGAGAAGGAGGAGGATAAGGCTTTGATCTCCTTGTTGGTTTTATCTTTTATCTTTTGGGGCATCTATTTTGAGGAAGCTTTTGCTGGGTTTTTCCCTTTAGGGTTTTCCCAGGATAAAGCTGTGTTGTTCTTGTGATACTATTTTTTTCAGTGATCCTGTTTATATGCTTTTGTTATGAAAATGAAATTATATACTGATGTCTTAGCTAAGCATATGAAAATTTAACATGGTATCAGAGCTAGCCCGAATAGGACAACTTTCACAAGGTGAAATAGCTCTCTCTCTCTCCCCGAAAGAAATTAGGGTTTCAGTAAATTTTTTGAGTTTCAGAAAACTGATTTCATGGAAAGTTGTGCCCTCCCATAGCCCATCTTTTGATCCTGGAATCAAAGTTTTTTGATGTGTGAGTCTTCAGAAAAGTAAAACCCTAGTTTCATAGCTATACCAGAAAATTGCTGAACCAGAAAGCTGCAGAAGCTGAATCTTACAAGTCTGATCTGAAGATGAAGAATTGAAATATCTGGAATCCAAGCACACCAGTCAACTCACCTCATTCAAGTGCATATCCTGGTAAGATCAGTTTCTCATTCTGCAAAATTTCAATTTTTTGTGATTTTCTCACAAGATGGCCCTAAGCACTAAGCTTGAGGACAAGCTAGAGGGCATAGAGAATTTCTGAGCATGGAAGTATAGGATTGGTCTCATTTTCCAAGAGAATTATCTTGATAAGTATGTCAAAGAAGAATTTTGAGAACCTGAAGAAGTTGAAGCCAAGGAGAAGCACATAAAGGATATGATCAGAGCTCAAAGGATTATTGTTGACTCCATCAAATATCACTTGATCCCTCAAGTGTCTTCCAAGAATACTCCAAAATAAATGCTTGATGCCCTATCTAGAATGTATGAAGGAAGGAACATTAACAGGAAGATGAATCTAAGAGCTCAACTGAAGAGCCCCAAGATGAGTCATGGAGAATCCATCCAAGATTACTTCACAATGGTTTCTCAGATCAAAGAGAAACTAGAAGCTATTGGAGATAAGCTTCATGAAGATGAACTGGTTATGACTGCTCTCAATGGTCTCACTAGACCCTGGGATTCCTTCATCCAAATGATGTGTGCCAGAAAAGAAATCATGAAGTTTGATGTGTTATGGGAAGACTTCATTCAAGAAGAGACAAAAATGGCAAATATAGAAGTGTTATTAAAATAAGATGATCAAGCCCTAGTCACTCACACCAAGAAAAGAAGAGGTCAATCAAATTTCAATAGAAGAAATTTCAAGGAGTCTCAACCTCCTAGAAGAATCCAAAAGGTAAGAGAAAATCCTCCAAGTAGAGACTACTCTAATTTTCAATGTTTTCATTGTGACAAGAGAGGACACATTGCCCTAAATTGTCCCATAAAGAAACAAGAATATAGGAAGAGAATCAACAACAACAAAAGATATCATGGTCACCTAGTAGAAGATGAATATGATGAAGAATCTAAGAAGAAGGACCTCCAAGAAAGAAAACAAGAGAAGAAGATGTAGAAGAGTATGTACTATTCTTTGCACTCTCTAGGTCTATAACACCAGGAGAAGACACTTGGCTTATTGATAGTGGTGCTTCAAAGCACATGACGGGACAAAAGAGAACTCTATCCAAACTTGAAGAAAGAAGCTCTCCTCATAAAGTATCCCTAGGAGATGACTATCAATATCCGATCAAAGGAGTTGGTGAAGCAAGCTACAAACTTGATTCAGGTAATCCTCTAAAGATGAAAGATGTATTGTATATACCCAGTCTAAAGAAGAACTTACTTTCTATCTCAGCTTTAGTTAAGAAAGGATTCAAAGTTGCTTTCATAGATGGCCAAGTACTCATGTGGCCCAAAGGAAATAACATTTAAGATTCAATCATCATTGGTGAAGAAGAAGGAGGCTTGTATAAACTCAAGGGGCACTCAAAAATAGTCTTTGTTCATGAGTCCACTAACCCTAGTGAACTATGGCATAGAAGGCTTGCCCAGATTAATTACAAAGCTCTACTTCATGTGAATAAAGTAGTGACAGGATTACCAGATATGAAGATCAAACATGAAGGAATTTGCAAAGGATGTGCGAAGGGAAAGAACATCAAGAATCCATTTTTGAAGAGTGAAACTAAAACAAAAGGTACGTTGGAATTGATTCATTCAGATGTTTGTGGACCAATGTCTACTACATCCTTAAGTGGATTTGAATATTATATGACATTTATTGATGATTTTTCAAGAAATACTTGGATATACTTTTTGAAAGCAAGGAGTGAAGTGTTTGAGAAATTCAAGGAGTTCAAAGCCTTGATAGAGAATCTTTCAAACAAGAAAATAAAGACACTTCGTTCAGACAATGGAGGAGAATATACCTCAAAAGAATTTGAGGCCTTTTGCAAAGATGCTGGAATGAAGAGTGAACTAACTACTCCCTACAATCCTCAACAGAATGGGGTTGTGAAAAGAAAGAATAGAACCATCATGGAGGTAGTGAAGATAATGATATATGATCAAGATCTTCCAATGCATCTATGGGCAGAAGCAGCAAGAACCGATGTGTATGTGTAGAATAAAATATCTCATAGTGCTCTTGGGTTCAAGACTCCAGAAGAAATGTTCACAAGAAAGAAGGATGAGGTAAGTCACCTCAAGATATTTGGTTGTCTAGTATATATTCATATACCAAAAGAGAAAAGAACCAAGTTAGACCCTTTTGGAAAGAAGGGGATATTTGTTGGATATTGTGAAGTATCCAAATCATTCAGAATTTATATTACTGGATTCCATCAAATGGAAATCAGTCGAGATGTGACATTCGATGAAGAGGAAGCCCTCAAGAGATCCAAGAAGTGCCAACATGAAGAAATGAATGAAGAAGAGACACCTCCCAGAAATAAAGAAACTACATGTCTCCCTAAAGATGAATCTCCTAAAGAACATGACATGACAGAACCTCAAGAACCTCCTGTTATGGAGATATCAAGAAAGAGAAATCCTGCTTGGACAAGAGAAATTATATGAGAAGCCGAAAGATATGGAGCTCCCGAAGGGTACACAAGGGAAAGAAAGAAACCTAATACTTTTTCCAACTACGTAGCCTTGATGTGTGATCTGGTAGATCAAGAACCTACAAACTACGAAAAATTTGTACAAAAGAAGGAATGGGTAGAAGCAATGACTGAATAATGCCAGTCAATAATGAATAATTATGTATGGGATATAGTTCCCAAACTAGAAGGAAAGAGTATAGTATCCTCCAAATGGATATACAAAATAAATCATGCAGCTGACGGAAGTATTGAGAAGTATAAAGCAAGATTTGTTGCCAAAGGTTTCTCTCAGAAAGAGGGAATTTATTATGAAGAGACATTTGCCCCAGTAGCACGGTATACTTCGATTAGAGCTATCATGGCACTTGAATCCATGATGAAGTGGGACTTACACCAGATCGATGTGAAAACAACCTTCCTGAATGCTATGATTGAAGAAGAAGTATGCATACAGCAGCCACACGGATTTGAAGTTGAAGATAGACATACTCACGTATGCAAGTTGAAGAAGGCCTTGTATGGCCTAAAACAAGCTCCTCGAGCTTGGTATGGAAGGATAGATAGTTTGCTGTCAAACATGGGCTTACCAAGAGTAAAGCTGATCCTAACCTTTACCTCAAGGTTGTAGAAGATGAACCTGTCATCCTACTACTATATCTGGATGACTTATTCTTGACAGGGAATGAGAAACAGATTATGGAAAGAAAGAAGAAACTAGCAGAAGAATTTGAGATGAAAGACCTTGGGTTAATGCATTATTTCCTAGGTCTGGAAGTATGGCAAAGTTCAGAAGGAATCTTTCTCAACCAGGGAAAGTATGTAGTAGAGATATTGAAAAGATTCAATATGTAGGAATGCAAATCCATGGATACTCCCACAGATTCCAACCTGAAGCTGTTATTCGATGAATCATCAGAGTTAGTGGATGTGACTCATTATAGACAAATCATTGGGTCATTGATGTACTTAGCAAATACCAGACCAAACATTTGTTTTTCTATGAACACCTTAATTCAATATCAAGTTCAACCTAGACAGGTTCACTTGGTAGCTGCAAAACATGCGATGAGATATCTGAAAGGGACTATAGATTTTGGTCTATACTATGATGGTAGCCATGAGTATAGATTGTATGGATATACAGATGCAGATTGGGTTGGAAGTATCTCATATAGAAAAAGTACATCAGGTGGATGTTATAGTTTGGGATCTGCTATGATTTCATGGTTTAGCAAAAAAAAATCTAGTGTTTCTCTAAGCACAGCTGAAGCAGAATACATAGCAGCTTGCTCTGCTAGTTGTGAAGCCATATGGCTTCAGAAGCTGATGTCAGGATTATTCAACCTAGAGTTTGATAATACTGTGATTCTATGTGACAATCAAAGTTATATAAAGATGACAGCGAACCCAATATTCCATGACATATTGAAGCACATAGAAATCAGGTTTTTCTACATTCGAGATATGATGCAGAAGGTAGCCATAAAGCTCCAGTATGTGAGGACTGATGAACAAGTTGTTGATGTGTTGACAAAGCCTCTATATCGAGTAAAGTTTGAACACTTTTGAGACAAGCTTGGTGTGGTTCAGAAAGACCTTCCCGAAAAGGGGGAGTAGTGATGTTGTAGTGGGATTGTATCATCCCTTGGCACTTTCCCTAAAGTGATCTAGGGACTTCAGTCCTTGAGAATGTAGTGGGATTGTATCATCCCTGGGCACTTGCCCTAAATTGATCCATGGACCTCGGTCCTCGAGAATGAAGAGGTATTGTATCATCCCGGGACATATGTCCATAATGGATTCGGTGGCTTCAGTCCTCGAGAATGAATTGGGATTGTATCATCCTTGAACCTCAGTTCAGAATTGATCCGGTGACTTTGATACTCAAGAACGTGGTAGGATTGTATCATCCGTGAACCTCAGTTCAGAATGGATTCGACGACTTTGGTCATCAAGATGGTAGGATTGTATCATCCTTGAACCTCGGTTCGAAATGGATCCAGTGACTTCGGTACTCGAGAACGTGGTAGGACTGTATCATTCGTGAACCTCAGTTCAGAATGGATCCAGTGACTTCGGTCATAGAGATGGTAGGATTGTATCATCCATGAACTTTGGTTCAGAATGGATTTGGTGACTTCGGCACTCGAGAACGTGGTAGGATTGCATCATCCTTGGACTTAGTCCTAAAATTATAGGGACTGATTATCCCGTAATCAATCCGGTGGTGACTTTGGTTGTCGAGAATGTGATGATGATGATGTTTCTGATCGAAAGATCAGAGTGTGATGATGATGATGTTCCTGATCGAAAGATAAAAGTTTGATGATGATGATGTTTTGATGATGATGATGATGTTCCTGATCGAAAGATCAGGGTTTGATGATGACGTTTCTGATCGAAAGATCAGAGTATGTTGAAGATGTTGTTGCTTCTTGAAAGGTCAATGTGCTGAAGATGTTGCTGATCGAAAGGTCAAAATGCTGAAGATGTTGTTGCTAATCGAAAGGTCAAAGTGCTAAAGATGTTGTTGATCAAAAGGTCAAAATGCTGAATATGTTTTTGCTGATCGAAAGGTCAAAGTGCTGAAGATGTTGCTGATCAAAAGGTCAAAGTGCTGAAGATGTTGTTGATCAAAAGGTCAAAGTGCTAAAGATGCTGATGCTGATTAAGAAATGTCATTAAATATTGAAGACAAAGACTATATAATGTTCAAAAGCTTCCAATGATTTATAGATGTGTTACCCTGATGATGTTGATGATGTCATGTATCTCTCTCCTACTATTATTGTTGTTGATGTTGTTGAAGAATACCCTTCTCGTTAAGGGGGAGTGTTGAAATATTGTAACTTCAAAGAATATTCTATATGTATTTTTTGTGGTCCCCAATGGTCCTACTGGGAGAACCACTTGTATTACTTTGTACCCCAATGCTTCTAATGAGAAGAACTAATAAGAGTCATAAGGTAGTCCCCTCTAATTGTAAAGGTGGGTCATTAGCACCCCAGTGTGGTTACTTAAGCCTACATGTGTAATTCGAGCCTACATGATTTAACTTGAGCCTACATGTCAGATGAGTTCATTTAAGTGAACGGATGAATATAAATAGAGGTGTAGCGCTCCTCATTTGGATCGTACACTCTCACTTATGTAGCGCATTAGTGGAGAAGAGAGAAGTAGTTGGAGAAGGAGGATCACGCTTTGATCTCCTTGTTGGTTTTATCTTTTATCTTTTGGGGCATCTATACTGAGGAAGATTTTGCTGGGTTTTTCCCTTTAGGATTTTTCCAGGATAAATCTTTGTTGTTCTTATGATACTGTTTCTTTTAGTGATCCTTTTTATATGCTTTTGTTATGAAAATGAAATAATATACTGATGTATTAGCTAAGCATATGAAAATTTAACAATACATTTATCTTATTTGGCCATTTTAATACCAATAGAGGTTATCTTACTTACCAGAGTATTGTAGACATTTAGATGGTCTATTACATTTTCATTTTCATCCACTCTAAGGTGAAACAATTTCCTTTGCAGAAACAAATTACTCAGAAGGGATTTTGATTGATACAAACTCCTTAGTTTCCCCCAAAACCTTACCGCACTATATTCACATGATACATTCAACAACATATAGTCTTATAATTATCACAATCATATTGTACTCCTTTCACTTCTTTCTAATTTATCCCAATAATCTTGTGACATAGAAATGGGTTTAGTACCTAGATCCAAAGCATTCCACTATTCTCGATCTACAAGAAGATCCTCCATTTTGATCTTACATAACTCAAGTTATGCCTATTAAACATCTTGATCTCAATTCCTGAACTACTCACCATTCTCTTTTCATGCACAAATCAACACTAGAAATATCCCACTAAACCCAGGTTTATCACAAACCCAAGATTTATTAACCGTATTGAACCCTCAACAATAAAGGAATCCCCCTTATGCTAATAATCAAGCTCTGATACCACATGTAAGTTTTAAACCTGTGCAGAGACTTAAATAATATAGATTATTTTAGGAAAAACTTAAATTACACCACAACATTCACACATAAACACAAAGATTTACCGTGGAAACCCTTAACGAGGAAAACCAACAAACCTTGGAGCCAAACCCACTATTTTCTCATTATCATTTTGAAGGAATCACAATAAAATATAGGTATTTCATCGTCTCCAATACCCTAATTCGTTAAACCATATTAGAAAATAGACCTGACTCCCTTAACTAGGATTACATTACATATTTTTAGAAAATTGCCCCAAAATAGCCAATTGCAAGAATTGTTATATGCAACGTTGAGAGGCACACGTTCCCTCTGCATGCACATGCAAGGAATATAACATATACCAAATAAGAATTCTCTTTTGTCTTAGTAAATCCTAAGGTAATAAGGAATTTTTCAATCTTTTTGTACCATGTCAATATTCTCGAACTTAGAGATCTTCTGTGTCACTCCCTCTGAAGCAGACTATTATCATCCCTCTTCATTTTGTACCTTATGTATCAGAACCTTCTATATTAGAGTGATAGGTATCCTCCTTTGCTACTAATATTCAATGTACCAAGATCCTTTATCTAAAACTTTCTATAAAGTTCCTCTTGGACCCACCTGTGAGCCTTTCATCCTCTCTAGGAGTCTATCTACAAATTTTTAGAAAATGTTGAGATCTCCATCACTCTAGGTGATATTCAATATCCTCATGCGAGTGTATTTTCTATCCGATGCACTCCTTTTGATCTTGTACAAATCCTTATGTGCATGTGAGGTTCTCTGCTTGATACTTCTACTTTACTAGAGAAGTGTGGCTGGTCTGTCGAGCATTTCTCACCACCATCTAATCCCTCTTGAAAGGAACCATGAACCTTGCTTTGTATTTCTCGATGCTACCAACTGTTGCATGCATGATCTTTTATATCCACATTTAATACAATACGGATGTGTGATTAGGTCTCAGAATCGCATCCTAGACATAATGATCAACTCATACTCTTTGATCATACCCTCCTTCCATTCTTTGTTCTTGGTTGCTTCTTCATAGTTGGAAGGATATGCATCATTGCTGTCACATAACACTATCACATAACTGGAGCATGTATGAGGCCTCTTACTTTATTTAAAAGTTTCTTCACCTTTTCTTATTCATATTGGATGATCTTGCATGCCCAAGATGTTATTCATATTTTCAGGTGGATCTACTTTTCTCTATGACTTGGTCACATCATGATTCTTATATTCTTTTGAAGCTCTTTCTTTTGTCATGGTGTCTCTGACCTTGGGAGATTTAGGTTCCTCTTAGTTTTGTTATTGTAGTGAATCTTCTAGTCGAACCATCATAGGATTTATCAATATCTAAATTCACTATCATACCTCGGAGTTTCTTAGCTTTGATAGAATGAATAATTTCCTAGAGAAAAATAATACCATCTCTAATATGCATTCCCTCGATGAAGCCTTACTGCTTAGGAGAGATTAATCCTAGGAGAATAGGTTTCAGGAAATTCTCTATTACCTTCATGGTGATTTTGTATATGACATTGCAGAGGGTTATGGTCCTAAATTTATTTGGGGAATCAACACCTTCACTCTTTCGAATGAGAGTAAAAAGGGTAGCATTGAAGGATGGAAAAATCCTACTGAAAGCCCTGGAATATTCCACTATTATCCACAGTTCCATATTAATTAGCTCCAGGAACTGGTGAAATAATTTCACCATGAATCCATCTTGTCTTGGGGTAGTTCCTTCTTTCATCTGGAAAACTGCTTCCTCCACTTCAATGATGGTTATCAATTTCATCAACAAATTGTTTTTCTCATGGGTAACCGAGGATGGGATAAGTCTTGTTATCCTCTCTATATCTCACCTCCTGTCCTACCTTGGATTTTATAGTATGTAGGTAAAATGATGATTTAAAGTGGTATCTATATCTTCCCTGGTTTCCACCCATTCTTCTCTCGCATTCTTGATGGAAAAAATCTTGTTTTGTATCCTGTGATGAACGACCAAACGTTGGAATTTTTTTGTATTTCACTCCTTCCCTTAGACAATGATTCCTGGATTTATGTCGCCATATTATTTGCTCTTGCTTTTCTCTCTCTTATATTATTGTATATAGGCTTAGTTCGTCCATTTTCAGATCAGTCGAATACCCTTCATTTAACCCAATGGATTAGACCTCTTGAAGCGGCCTTCTAGAATTTTTTTATTTGAAAAGATATTACCTTATTCTTCATTATTCCATTTTTCATATTTTCTTTCAATCCTTTCAAATTCTATTGGAATTTGCATATGCTTGGTTCAACTCCTTCACTCAGATCTTCCCACCAAGTCCTAATCTTCTAATCAAAGTATGGATGCTCTGACCATAATTATTCGAATCTGAAGGGATTTTTGATCTGAGATCCCAACCCACTCCAAATTAATTCAATTGGACAATGATTTGAGCCCATACTGGGGTGTGTTTTAGAATGAATCTCACTCCCTAGATCTATAATAGATTCAGATTCCAAAAATGGGTCAAGTATGGATTCAATATGTATATCCCCCATCCTTTTTATTGTCCCAAGTGAACCATCCCTCTCTAGAAATGATATCTATGAGTCCCAATTCCTTCTTGGTCTCTCTAATTGTTTCGTGCTCATCGTCCAATGTGCGTCTCCGACCATTTTTTTCCTCCAAGGAAGTGATGAGGTTAAAGTCCCCTCCTACAACCTAGTCATCACTGTACATTCTATCTCACATTTTTTGAAGGGATTTGATAAAATCCCTCTTATCCCTGTCATTATTAGGTCCATACACATTCATAAAACCCCTTCAACTAAAAATCATACAACCTTGAAATCTGTAGAGAGAAACCAACAATTTCCTTGAAAACACCCTAGACTAACCCTAGTGGGGTCCCAAAGAACTCCTTAGTCTCCCACAAATCCTCTTGCATATATTCCTTTCCCTTCACTTCCCTTCAAATTTTTTTTGCTCAGCTCCTCGATCTGGGTAGCCTGGCAGTTCATCTCTTGTAAAAAGACAATGGTCGGGTTTGTCTTCTTAATGTTTTTTTTAACATCCTAACTTTTGGGGGGCTATTTAGGCCTGTGATGTTCCATGACAAGATATTCATTGAAAAACTTACAAACCTAGAGCATATTGAATTGTAGGGTACTATTGTGACTCTACCAAATTCCTTCGATCTTTTGCAAACCTTTGTTTGTTCGATTTCCTACCCATATTCTTGGAATGGTTCTTCAATTTTCTATTTCATCTCCTTATGATATTTTGAGCTTATCCCAAGTTGGTTTGAGGCCCGCAATTTAAGGATAGATTCTCTTAACATGATTACTTCTTCCTATGGGACGTAACTGTCCCCTTTATCTGTAGAGGCCTTCTTAATCCCCTCCAAATCCATATCACCTATATCCATGTTTTCAGCTTCCTTACCTCTATCGCGTTCCATCATTTCTTACATATTGTCCTCCCTAGTCTCTTTCTCCATTTGAGTAGTTATCTCAAAGATCTCTAAAGGGGGTGAGGTACCCTATTTTCCCACCGATTGATTTTCTAGGGTTTCCTCCTCTCCATCTTCCAGAACCACAAATCTGTTTAAGAAAACTATCTTCTTGTGCACCTCCTAGTTGTTTTGCTTTCAACCTCCTCTCTTTCTTGATGGGGATCTTGCAAAACCTTTCTCCTTTTATTCCTCCTTCTGTGGATTTGGATTCGGACTATTCATAGTGCAATACCTAAATAAATGGCCATATTGATGACACCTTCAACACGGGAATGGGATGTGTTCATAATCTAGGGTTTGCACCCAATCCTCATCCTCCCGTGACATTCGAATGGATTATGGAAACTATTTTGTTAGATCCATATAGACACAAATCCTCGCATAGGTTTTATAATGCTAGACCCATTTTTGTTGTGAGATTTTGATTAATTTCCCGAGATACTTCCCAAGTCCTCCAATATTTCTAGATCCCAACATTCACCCGATAAAGGATATAACCTCATCCAAATTGGTGCAACTTTCATATCCTCCTTTTCTTCGGAGAAATTTTCCTTCCACGATCTCAAACACATGCGAGCTGATTAGAAGAAGCATGCCCTCCGCCCCATCCATAACTTTATTTTTATCCTCCAAGTTAATGAAGGAGATTGTGAAGAACCACTTGTAACCCAGCTGAAGGTCATAGCGCCCGTTGGGTTTCCGGGTACAATTGATCCACCAAACTAGGTCCTTTTATGAGGGTTGCATTCCCACAAATTTCCCTAGGAGCACATGATATTTGATATAGTGGATTCTTTCTCTTATGTTTGAATATCTGAGTGGCATGGATAGAATCAAGGCCACTTTAGGCATGCACTGCCTTGGCTTCTACGTCGTGGATCTTTCTATCTAAGTATTCGCATGATCAATATCTACACGATGTCCTCAATCTTCGACCGTGTTGAATCCGCTGCGAGGGAGGATTTCCTGCCGCCCCCCTAACCTTCCACTACGATTATGTTAGTTCGTCTAAGTTCGCAAATACCAACCAGTCGTTCTCCCTCTGTTTGCTCTTGTTCCAACGATTGTGATAGATAGATTGATTGATTGATAGATAGATAGATATAGATAATTATTTTGGGTATTCATTAGAAAAATGAAATGGTAAGTAGTACAATTTGTCTTATGGATGGAGGACTAGATACTTCTAATGTTAACTATAAGAGTATGTTTTTATATTTTGAGCATCAATGTAATAAATTTATTACATGTCTATTGAATATTGATTCATACAATAAAGGGTTTTAGAGGGTTTTATTGTGTTGACAAAATTAAACCATCCACATGAAATGTACCATCTCCACCTAGCTCTTTGAACCAAGAGATGGATACACACAAATAAGGATATAAAATGCTGACCCTCACATGTAATTTCCCCATAATGCTTAAAAAAAAATCCTCTCTAGGAGGGACAAATCTAAATGAAATGCATACATATAGCAAATTTAAAATAGGCACTGGAATACAAAAAGCATACCTTCATATGGACTCAAGAAAGTAGAACACCCATAAACATAATCAAGAATAATCACATACAACATGAAAATATGAGTTTCCATAAAGTAAATACATTTCTTTTTCCTGTTTGTAAATAATTATAGAAGGTTTATCTTTTAGTGGATTTTGTTCTTTAAAACTAATTTAATAAGAGTAATTACCAACCCAACCATAGGTTTATGCTGTAGATTCTACCTCCAAGTTGAGATATGAGAACAAAAAAGTGTACCAACCAATGAATGGGATTATATCTCTATGGTATCAACACACCTACTCTCATGCTCAATAAATTTCCTCAACATAGAGCATTAACATATTCTACCTATTGTACTCTAAACCATGTATTCTCATTCTTAGCCATCAATATCCAATAAACTCTCTTGCACTAACTGGCATAATATAAGGGATTTCTACCCATTCTCTACTCAGTTGTACCTCAATGTATCCTTTACTTATAGTGTTTTTCAATGTGTTAGGAAAGAGTCCAATTTGGTGTACATGTATTTTTTTAGAGTTGCCTACAAAAATAATAGTTGAGTATCAAGCATCGAAAATATATCAAATTCATAGTTGCTGGAATGTTCTTAGCTTTCCCAACCTCTCTGCTCACATATAATTTGAACATTTGTTTAATCCAAGGTCAACAATTTCCTCCTCATAATATATTGACCATGGTTAATTTCCAACTTGGTAATACTTGAAATAAATAATACCTTATCGTCAGCAATTTGAGTGATCAGTTTTTCCCCATTGTAGTGAACCTACTACCAGTGGGGCGGGGATAATTCAATATGCATCAGAGAATATGCTTCGGACAAGGAAAGTGGGGCGGGGGTAATTCAATATGCATCGGAGAACATTACTAGTGGGGTGGGGGTAATTCAATATGCATCGGAGAATATGCTTCGGAGAAGCGAAGTGTTCCTCGTCGTTCGGTCGTTCCTTGAATCACCACTCGTGTTCTTCTCTCGTTTCTCGAGTGAGTCACCCTATGGTCTACAGTAAATGGGCAACATGAAAAAATTAAAGAAACCATCTCAGAATGCTTCTAGAATTAATGTAACAGTCAATGTTGATGAGAGTATTGGTAAAAATGATGATTGTCATTAATTGTTACCAGACTATTACAATTTCCATAATGAGTATACCCATTTCATTAGTATTTCTCACAAATCTTTTAGATGCAATCAATGATTGATAAGTTAAGGAAGGTGGACGATTTTTTTTAAGGCATAGGGTGGAAAATAGATGAATTCTAAAAATGACACTTGGAAATAAATGATTTACAGCCTTATATGCACCATATCTCTGTATATTCCTCTTCATGTCTAGTGGAATTATAACACTCTGTACAAACATCTAAGATGATTAGATATTAAAACTCTACGATTCATATTTACTTAGTTGGATTTTACAATGGTATCTTACCAAGTGGTGGATATAATTATATTTGGATCATACATGCCTAGTCATGATTCACTACTCAAGCCTAGCCTTTAGATCTAGGAATCCATAGATAATCTCATTTAATACATTGGGTAGGTCAAATTAATTGTCAAACTAGCTATTAAATTGTGTTCGAATAAGGAATGCTTCTTGAAAATCTAGATTTAAAATATTCTTTGTTCTTATTAATCACTTCATGAACTCTCCTTTACTAAATTGGTGCTTTGGCGTTAGCTCACAATTTATCATTTTAAATTAGAGGGTCATAACAACATTTAAAATGTAAAATCATTGCAAAATGTGTTTAGTAGAGAGGGTATTCATAACTTTATAAAAGTATCAAATCACTTATAAGAGTCAATCAGACAAGTTATATAATGAAGATTCATTTTACTTTTTAATAAATAGACATCTTCTATATATAAAGAATCAAACATTCCTCCAAAACACAAGTTACATCTAATAAATATTCATTTTTATTTTTTTTATAAATAATCACAAAGGATCAACATATAATCAATGCCTACCATAACATGTAGCCAACTACAAAAAAAGAGTACAATTTATAATACATAAACATCATTTATAAATTAAATAAACACAATAAACATCATTTATATACAATATAATTATTGACAACTTCCATATTCATTATTAACCTTGCCGTAGAAATTGAGCATGAAGATACAAACGTCTATGGTTTTACAATTTGATTAATATAATTTTTTTTCAATCTCAAATAAAATCAAGAAACTCCATAAAGGGAAAATAAAATGTTACAATTTGATTAATAGAGTTTATTTTGGATCTCAAATAAAACAAAAAAACTGTATAAAAAAAAAAACAAAAAAATATTATATATAGAGATCTTTCAACTATTGTACATTTTTATTTTCTGAATATGCATTTTTATCTGGCTTCCTTTAATATTATACCTCTCTTTGGGTGACTAAATTTAGTAATTATGAAGGCTGAGCATGAAGAATGAGGGAATGTCTATTGTTTCCATATTGAAAATCTAAAGCAGATTCATTTGGCAAAATGCAAAATATATTTTCAGTTAATTAGATATTTATAATGTGAATATTTTAATACAAATTTTACAAAATAGATGGTTTTTTGTTTTATTTACTCATTTCCAAATCTTAGTAAAACATATTTACATTGATGTATGTTTTTAATTGAGATTTGGGGTGGACTAACATCTATGTTTTTACATCTAATCATGAAACAAGTGATTCTATGATTCTATACCAATGGTTCAAAATTGGAAATAAACAATTATAAAATATATATATAAACAATAACTAGTAGATAGATGTTGAATGAATAACTAGTGGCAATGTATGCATAAATCATAGCTAATGATTAGATAACCAACAAAACATGTGAGATAAAAGAAAAAAAAACATAAAAAATAAATGATAGTTGATAACTTGATAACATGAAAAGTAACATCTAACTCAGAGTTAAACTCCTTTAACTAGAAGAATATGATTAATAAAAAATATTTCCAAACTCTTTCCATTCCATAACTATCAACCCAAGATCCAACCACAAACTATATAAATATACTATAATATTAAACCATTAACATACATATCAAACCCTAACCCTAAACTTATAACCCTTACACATAGTAATCCAATAGTTCTTAATGGCACTAAATTGCTGGACTACAGATTCTTAGCCAAATCTGATGTAGAAAACCAGCCCTGAAATGGTCTATAGATAACTAAATATCTATAATGTTAATATCTAAATACAAATTTTACAAAAGAGATGGTTTTCTTTACTAATCCAAATTCCAATAAAACATATTTAGGTTGACAGGCTTTTTTAGTTGAGATTTTAGGTGGACTACAACTTATACTTCAATAATTATATATATATATATATATATATATATATAAAATAACAAGTAGTTATGTATGCAGATAACCAGATAACCAACAATTCATGGCAGATAACTATAAAAATGTAATATAAAAAAATACAATATAAAAAATAATTGATAAATGGATGGATAACTCAAATTGAACAAGTTTGGCCATAAAAATATAAGAAATAAAAAAAATAAGAATATATCTTCAATTCCTTCTTTATCTGTCCAATATTTGATTCTTATTGAAGTAATCCAACAAAAATCACAGTATATAAATATACTAATATATTAAGCAATTAACCTAACATGTAACCCTAACCCTAAACCTAAACCTTAACGCTAAAGATATAACCCTTACGCCGAGTAATCGAATAGTTCTAATAGTACTAAATCTGATATGGAAAACCAGCCCTGAAATGCTCTTACGCAAGACGGGACAAGTGCGCCCCAATGTTATCCATCGCTCGACGACAGACAGGACAAGTGTTATTCGATCTCCACCACTGCGAAATGCAATTTTTGTGAAATATGTGACCGCAATGAGGCTGACTCGCCTCCTCTCCCAATTCAAAATCCTCCAGGCAAATTGGGAAGTTTGAAGTAATGGTACTGTTATCACTGATATGCTCGCATGAAACAGTAGTAATCGGTATGATCTTGTGAGCTTCCTGTGCCAATGGGGCTCTCTCTCGAAAACGTTTCCATTGTTCATTAAGTTCTTTTATTCACCGATCTAACTCGGCACTGATTTCCACGGGGATTAGCTGACGAGTATCGCTCCATTCTGTAAGAAATTCCAGCGTCCTGTCGTGTAGCAACAGAATTTGGTCTTCAGAATCAGGACCCCACCATCGTTCCTGAAGTTTTCCAAAATCTCTTATAATGTTCTTTACTTCAACTAATACTCGTCGTCCTACGGCTTCCGCGACTTTCATTTGTGCATCTGATCGTGCTTCAGCTAATAATCGATGTCGTTTCCGGAGTTCTTCTAATCCCCGTTCTAACTCGGCATTTGTTTGATCCGGTATTTCGCTCTGAAGCATGCTCCATTCGTACATAAGTTCTCCTCTCCTACGTTGTATCTCATAAGTTCTGAAGAGTGTGCGTTCCGGTTCAGGATCAGCACCCTGACATACTTCCTCGAGTTCTCCAAAATCTCTTATAATGTCTTGCAGTTGAACTAATAGTTGTCGACCTTCTGCGTCCATTTCTATATTAGAACAATGGTCGCTCCCTGTACTGAGACGAAACACAATGGTCGCTCCCTCTACTGAGACGAAAGATCGAAACTGTTACACAAAAAGGGAATGCGAATACCTTTATTACACAATAAGGGAATCCCTTTGCCTTTGCCTTTATATGAGAACAGGAAGAGGAGACTGCTGATGATGAGTACACTCCACTCCTTTAAATTTATATGACATGCATAAATGATATAATTCTCATAAGGACACTCCACCTCTTTAAATTTAAATGACATTAATTAATAAAATAAAAAATTTATTTATTTTCCATTTTTTAATGGTTTATTATTATTTAATAAAAGTTTCCCACATATTTAGTAGATTGCGTGTTATAATTTTTTTTAGATGTACTCATGTCTACCCACCATAAACTGTTATTGGCACAAAATCCACAATTTTTAGCTTTGCATATGGTCAAGGCACACAATTTCATTTTTGAGATGGTAAATGAAAAGTATGTATGACAAAATTTGTTAAGGTGAGTAAAATAATAATAATATATTTTTAGGGCCTCAACTTAAAATGAGACAATAATTTGGTGTATGAGACCTCTTTGGTTTTGGGAGAAGTCCTCTCTATGTACCCTCTACACAATGATTTGACTTTTAAAATCTATAATGGGGTGCATACCCTACCCCACCCTACCCCACTCTCGATGTGAACCTATGACCTCGTAAGAGGAAACCCATGTTCTTAAACTTTAGGCCTAGTGCATGGAGGGAAGGTAGTTTTATAATGTGTGAGAGTGTGTGGACATTCCTTGGAATGCACTCCCACATTGACACTCACAATGACACATGCCAAATATGATGGGTGATGAGGGTGATGTACTAATGGTATGTATGTGTGTGGAGGGGTGAAGGAGGTAAGTCTTTATGTGTCTATGTGTGTGTTTCCACATGAGATTCAGGTGATTTCTAAATTGTCATGGTCATTTGAGTGGAATAATCCATCATATTACATGTGAGAATTTTTTGCAAACACTTGTAATGCAATCTTTCACTTAATATTAAATTTTAATTATGCCTATATGCATTAATAGCTTCGAATTTTGGGGTGGAATACCATCTATGTTTTTTTAGCTGTGGATGAGGATTAGACAAGTGTTGACAAGATTGATTCTATGACATTCGTTTGAAATTCGAAATAAACAATTATATTAAAAAAAGAATGTAAAAATAACTAGTAGTTCATGAATGGATAACTAGTGGCTTATCAATGGATAGCTTGGAGTTTATTAATGGATAATCACTAGGTCATTGAAGATAAATACAAGAACATGATATATATATATATATATATAATAAATGATGGTTGATAAATGGTAGCTTATATCTCATGCACGATTGTATGGATAACGTTGAGGTGGACTAGTAGTTGAAGCATGGACAAATTATAATTTCGTGGTACTTAACTTGTGGTATATGGACATTCACCAACCACAAATTAAGTGGTTGTGTCATTATTACGAGAGTAGCACACAAAATGTTGAAATAATATTAGACTTGTATGATAGAAAATAAAGAAAATAATACACCATCCACATAACAAAAGATGTACCTTAGGAAACCCAATATAGGAAAAATCAAATAGAAGATGAGCTCTATGAATTGCACTTTATATTTTGAAAGAATGTGACCTCACTATGCAGTTTCCATGGGCATTATTATTTATATGGATGCTACTTGCTATTCTACTTCCTATCGTACACTCCAATTTCCCACTCCTTTTATATACTCAACTATGGAACAATAATAATAAAATATAATGAAACCCCTTCCTTTTCGAGAGGCACAATATCTAGCCATGTCATGATAGTCATCTAAGTTTAGGGTTATAAATTTACATGAATCAAGTACAAATTGGGGTTAGGGTTTCTGACCCTCTAGAATTTTCTTGGAAGTCAAGACACAAATAGCTCCATATCTATAGGTAATGGAAATTAACATCGAATCCATTTCATACTCCATAGGTTAACATGATAGCTCAACTTGTTGGAGACATGAATTCCGTATGAAACCATTTATTGGGGTGGCCTTTATATTCTTGGAAAGCTATCAATATATAGAGTTGCATCAAGAGGTTGAGAACTTTGTTTAAAAACTTTTAAAATAAAAAATTATGTATGGTGCATACAACAATCTCCAAATATTTCTAGAACCCAAATCACTAAAAGAGTACCTACCTCCAAAATCTATGCTAACCTCGAATTTTTCCACCCTAAAAGTAAAAAACTATATGAAAAATTATATAGTGATACATTTCATATCATACCTCCCCATTTTTGGGGGGCTTTGGTCTGAAAAATATTTTATTGAAGTAGGTGAGGAAAATTTTCCTCTACCTTCTCCTCGGAGTACAATTTGTCCTTAGTAGAGAATTTTTCCTTTCAACCCAACCTAGTATAGCCGCTTCCTTAATCTAGTTTTTCTCTACTTATTATGAAAATTTCCACTTTCTATTAACTATTCACAAGACTCTAGTACTAAGCATTACTTTCTATCCTACAATGGAAGGCTCATCACAAATGATTTTAAGGAACCATACTTATTTAAAAGTGTATAAATATTGGCAAATATTACTAATTCTTAAAACGCCAACTATAAAATGATTGGCGATATTTTTCAAAAAATATTTTAATTTCCAATGATTTTTTATGGTTTATATAATAATTTGGTGATTTTTAGGGTGAAAAATGTTTACCCCATCAAAATTGGGCGAAATAGGGCTTCAAAAAATGCAAAATGGCAAATCTTTTTTCGGAGAAAAACATGGAAAAATAGCCCACTCGGCTAAAATTCTCCCCTAAAATTATCCTTGAGGATCATAGAGTTTCATGTTTTCCATATTCACTACTAAGTAAATGTGTATATATAAACACATAATAAGTTTGTAGGGATTATAACCTATCCTCTTCAACACTTTAGAAGGACCATATCAAATATCCTCGATCTTATTACAAAGACAATGTAACATTTATTTATTAAGATGCAACAAGCCTTTGTATACCTCCATAGATGTATTCTTAACATTGTCCTAGTAAAATTATCCTTTCCACTTTTCCTATGACTTACTCAATGTTAAGTGTACTTGAACATGGATACAGATGACCTTCTAAATGAAATTTATAGTATATGTGCTTGATCTCTTATGGCATATTTCTAAACTCTTCCTTATTGTCCATATATAACATACATGGGGGAAGGCACTGAGGCTTCACTTGTTGACCAATATCCAAGGAGGCTAGTTCATATTGTGGGTTTTAAAATTGCCAAAAATTGAACTAGTATATTATAGGTATTGGGGGATGAGGGGTTTAAGCTATGGGGGTAGGGTCATTTATAAGGATTGGGATACAAAAGGGGGTTGGGGGGGAGGTTTTAAGTATTCGGAAGGGGTTTCAACAAAAAGAATTTGGGTCAATATATATCGAAATTAAGGGTATTCTTTAATATCACACGATTGCACGTGCTATATGAGAGGTTCACTGGGTGAAGTATCTGTGGGGGAAGGTGATCCATATTTATTTGAGAATGCAATAAAAGAGCAAATAGAGAACCACATACACAAATATATTGCAAGAAACATAGTGATACAAGAAGCTCAAATTCTATTAAATGAATGAAATAGAAGAATGTAAAAAAACAACTATAATGGTGGTAGATATATTATCTAAGGAGATTAAAAAAGGGGATTGCACACCCTTTTTATCATAAAAACGATGAAAAAAATGTAAACATAAAAAACTAAGCTTAGAAGATTAACTATAAAATGCTTGTAGGCCTCGAGGTCGTTATTTTAGGTGTGAGCTTCTCCAAGTCAAACCTTTTGCATATTATATCAATTTAGGGAATTTAGGAGCATGTTGGAAAGGTCTATCCGAGAAGAACATATTTTGTGATGCCAAACTACCTTTTCCTATATTTGAACTACTACATTGCAAAAATATATATATTAGGGCCTGAAAATGACCTCAAAAGTTTTGAACATCAAAATATGTAAAGATTTTCGAACTAGAAAAGTTGTCTCAAGCTCGTGTAATAGGTTGGTGGCTATCAATATCCGTCTAGAGTGGTCCTCCAACCCGAAAAATTGTGAAACTAAATTTTTTTTTTTGATCGAAAGGAATACAGTGGGTGGCCATCGATATCCGTTTAGATTAGTCGTGCTCATTTATAAGGAATGGTCTCCATTTCATTAAGTTCCTCATCATCGAGAAAATAATGTGCTAAGTTGAGATCCTAGTGGTGAATTTTCTTAGGTGAAAAGGATTCATTTGCTAAGCTGAATGGTTTACTTTCTTTAATAACAATGGGGGGATGTAATTATTGTTGAAAGATACATTGGACCCATTCAACCCTTTTGGTTCCATCATTATGATTGGTCTCAACCAGTGTAAATGATTTATTTTTGGAGGAGAGTGTCCTTCAATATATGGAATTGCACCATAGAGGTACCCTAGTAGGAAAGGAAATAATGAATTTGTGCTTTTATTTTATGTGTTGAGTAGAGCAACCCAAGGTAGAGTGTAATAACTCAAAAATTCGTAAAAATTAAAAAAAATTCATGTGACATAAAATTTCAAATGACAATGCTAATGAACCACTAAATGTTAGCAGATAATTAAATGGTTTGCAAGAGAAATGAAGATTACTTCTTTATAAGCTTCTGTATAACTTAACGATTTATCTTTAAATACCGTGTTAGTAATGTTTCAACCTAGCACTTGCATTTTCTAGAAAGTAGAAAAGAAATCTATCTTTTACTAATGCTAAGTATGTTAATGTTTTCTTTTGACAAGTAGGGAAAGTTTTTTAGGTGTGATCGGGGCTTACTTAGCTTATAGCTAACACAGTGGAACTGGTGGTTTTTTACATGTTCTAACATGTAAGTGCTTGTTNTATATATATATATATATATATATATATATATATATGTAGGTCAAGAAAGATACTTCACTAGCATAAATGTGATGCTATAATTAGAATGTTTAATTTGCAGCTTGTCTCCATAAGAGGTAACATTGATCTTATTAAAGTTATTAAAACTGCATAAAGATGTTAATACAAAACTGCATATGCATGGGTTAAAGTGCATGACCAAAATACTTTCATAATGAAATCAAATCAACTCAATGATTAAGATTGTTTGTAAAGAGTATTTGTACTTTTGCTTATAGTAATTGTGCTCTAAAGTTTAAATAGGAAGAAACAAGGTTCACAGATTTATGCTTAGATTAGTCAACAACATTTGGAGTTTGGTTTTTATCATAAGTATTTGAATCCTTTTGTAAACATGAAGGAAATACTCTATGCCGTTGAACTATAAATCTAGTCTATGTTATTCAAGAGTTCTGTTTTCTAAGGGTTCTTAAGTCCTCACACTCACTACATGTATTATCAAATTTACCCTTATCCTAGGGTTTTATAATTAAATGTTTTCTCAATATATAAACAAAACTATTTTGACTCTTAACTGTTTACCCATTATTTGGATGTTAGAATTACAATTGAGACTCTTATATAAGTCTATGGAATGCACTCACTTGTCTTTAAAAGAGTATACTTTTACACTGTAAATTCACTTAGTAATTCTTTAAATACTTGTGACTTTTAACCTTGTTTCTTAGTGTAACCTCTAGTTTTAATTTCACTTCAAAAACAGTTGTTAAAATTGGTAATTTCCTTAAGGTCTTGTTGCTCCTGAAAAAAAATATAGAGGGTCTTAAATTGCTTTGACCCTAGCTACATTATCTCTCTCAAAATCCCTATAATTCATATGACTACTAAAAGAAATTACTAGATTTCTCTTCTCATTGTAGTTTATGATTAAAGGAATATCATTTACTTATGTTTTATAAGACATAGATAACCAATTCTACCCTATCTTATCCTATAAACAATAACCATACAAAATAAATTACATTTCTTTATCCTATAGTTTACAAATCTAAGCGTCGATATGACCAGGGTTATATTATACTATTCGCATTCGAAAGTGCATTGTTACTATGATTTAAGAAATTGATTTTTCAATGATTTAATGTAGATTGGAATTGCATACTCCACTATTGAATTGCAACCCACGCTGATGAAATTTTTTTGAGGACACGTGGATATGTGTTGTCCATTGGTTAAGTTGACTTAAAAACATTTTCCCTAACCCTTCATTTCGCAATGAGATGCTTCCTTCAATTGTAGAGAGGCCAAGCTATGAGCTCGTGGCCACCATGGCTTTGTGCTAGCCTTTGGCTTGTAAACTGTCCTTAAAAAAAATATTCTATGAGCTTGTGTAGGTGAGAACACACTCTATTTTTCTAAGCTTGTTGAGTGTTACATATGCATTGGTGTATTGAGTCTGGTTTCTGGCCGCCAACTTGAGAACTGAGATTGTAGTTTTTTTGTGTGCAGTGCCATGTGCTTCGACCTCTAGATGATTTTATTCCTTCGTGGTGTTTAAGTCCTTCAGTACATTATAAAACTATCCAGGAATCACTCTCAAAGGTGCCATCGAGTTTTCTCCAGCAGCTTGCTTCCATGACTTCTCCAAAACGATAACCTTACCACATAACGGCCTGTCAAGGTTTACACTTCACGAAATGTTTATAAATTATAAATACATTTTAAAGGATTATACTTATCATGATTTACTGTGGAAATTGAACCCAGTGTTAGAACAATTACACTCACATCAATTGCCAATTACACATGCAAAATTACTCACAAAAGAGACTGAATATGGAGCTGAACACTAAATTGTGTTGAATGAGTGTACAATAGCCAACCCTGT
Source organism: Pseudotsuga menziesii (assembly GCA_001517045.1). Classification (NCBI taxonomy): domain Eukaryota; kingdom Viridiplantae; phylum Streptophyta; class Pinopsida; order Pinales; family Pinaceae; genus Pseudotsuga; species Pseudotsuga menziesii. Next base: position 9,013 of record LPNX011093682.1, on the reverse strand, counting down.
GAAATCATAGGCTACCATAATAAATAATTACATGAGGGATTTGAATGCATGAATATGCCATTCGAATCTAGTCAAAAGCAGGCTTACTAAATCTAAGCAAATCCCCCATAGGTGCATAAAGCAGTTTCCAAAACTGTCTAGGAGCTCACAAATTCACAAAATCAATTAGGAAAGATAATAGTGTATGGAAGGACAACTCATACATGCTTTTCATAGGAGAAAAGAGTGGAGGATGTGGAGGACAAAAAACAAGTTAACTTCACCTAGTCAAACTTTCCTAATTGCCTTAAAACACTGAAAAAGCAGGTAATAAAGCAGAAAAAGAAGACATGCGCTAGGGAGGCCAGGAATAAAGTAGATTTGATTCCAGGAGGTTTCCCAAGTGCTCCATGACTCAAAATTGGCAAGTTTGACCACTATGGATGTGTAGATGACAACTTGCATAAGGTGGAACATGGAAACTAGGCAAATAAGACAAAAATGGATTAGTTAATGTCTAAGGCAGCTAACTATGGGTTGATTATTCTAACACCCCCCCTTAAGCCTGACTTATGAGTAATATATCAGAAAATTATAGGGCCTAGCAATAAGGCTTAGTCACCCTTTACATACTGCATGTCCATTTAACCAAGGAAAGAGGCAAAAACCCAGTGGGAAAATCCTTCCTTAAACATGGGCTGTAAAATAAAATTTGGAAATCTTGTCATCACTCATGCTTCACAGCATGATCAACAATCCCTAGTAGTGATTTGAGATTGCTGAATGTCTTCTCACAAAAAACTTTGGTGAAGATATCAGCTACTTGTTCTGAAGATGAACAGAAGAGTAGGTGAATGGTGCCATCATGCACAAGCTGTCTGATGTAGTGCATATGGATCTCAATGTGTTTGGTTCTCTGCTTCTGAACTGGATCATTGCAGATTCGAATGGTACTCTTATTATCACAATAGATAGTAGTTGAGTATTCTGATTTGAAGCCACACTCTCCAAGTAACCCCTGCAACCATAAACATTGAGTTGCTGCATTTACAACTCCTGTGTACTCTACTTCTGTAGATGAGAGTGTAATGGCACTCTATTTCTTGCTTGACTAGCTGATTGGCCCTTCTGCAAGCATGAAGACATATCCTGATGTTGAATTTCGATCTATCCTATCACCTGCCCAATCACTGTCAGTAAACCCAATCAATTCAAGATCAGATTTAGCTTTATAGAAGATCCCATGTGTCCTTGTTCCCTAAACAAAGTTAAGGATCCTTTTGGTTGTTTTCCAATGGATCTCATGAGGCTGATCCATGTATCTAGAAGCCAGACTTACTGCATAAGAAATTTCAGGTCTATATGTGTAAGATACAACAAACATCCAATCAATTTCCTATACAGTGTATTGTTTACCATAGGTGAAGAATCATCTTCTTCAAGCTTCACTCCTGAAAGGAAAGGAGTCTTGCTTGGATTGCAATACTTCATTTTGAATTTGTTCAGAAAATCTAAGGCATACTTGGAATGGTACACTTTTATTCTAGCTTTGGTTTGAGCAATCTCAAGCCCCAAGAATTGGCTCAATAGCCCCAAATCTGTCATGGAGAAGGCATGGTTCATTGCATCCTTCAAGGAAGCAATTTCATCCTTTGAGCTTCCTATAATGAGAAGGTCATCAACATATAAAACACTGATCATTAATGAGCCATTAATCAGCTTCAAATAGACATTTGGATCTGATTTGAGTGATAGCAGAAAGCTATCAATCTTGGCATACCAAGCCCTGGGGGCTTGCTTAAGCCCATACAATGACTTCTTTATCCTGCACACAAGAGATGGGTTAGTAGAAAATCCTTGAGTCTGCTGCATGTATATCTCTTCAATGAGATCTCCATTCAAGAAAGCACACTTCAAATCCATGTGATGTACTTCCCATTGCTTTGAAGCTGCAATGGCTAAGGCTAGCCTGATAGAGTCCATCTTTGCAACTGGTGCAAAGGTCTCGTTGTAGTCTATGCCATGAACCTGTGAGTACCCCTTGGCTACCAATATGTCCTTGTAATTCAGAGGTGAACCGTCAACATAAAATTTGGTCTTGTACACCCACTTACACAGAACTAGCTTCCTCCTTGGGGGAAGATCAACTAGCTCCCAAGTGTTGCTCTTTTGGAGTGAGCTGAACTCTTCCTTCATGGCTGATTGCCATCTTGGATATTTTGCTGCATATTCATATGTCTGAGGATCTAATTCAACCATCAGATATCATTTCTCAGCAAACATAAGATCTTTCATGCATAGAACACTCTCAAATTGAGATCTAGTCCTCCTAGGGTAATTAGGATTTCTAGCTAGTTCTCCAGCTGCATGAATGGTATTGGCTACCCATTTTGGCCTTGTAGGGATGTTAGGATCTGCAATAAAATCATCACTATCAGACATATCAGAATCATCATGTTCAACTATCTCTTCACTTACATTCAGAGGTTCTGGTGGCAAGGAGGATTCTCCAACTTCCACTGCTGCTAGGGGTTCTTCTTGAAACTAAACACACCTTTCAATGAATGATTTTTTTGTGCTCAAATTGATCAGCTTGTACCCTTTTGAATCTTTAGAGTACCCAACAAATAGACACTCTTAGCTTTGGGACAGCAAAGCCTTTCTCTTTTCTGTTGGAATTCTAGCGCAAGCCCTTAAGCCAAAAATCCTTAAATGTGTCACATCTGGCTTGTGCCCACTCCATGCTTCGAAAGGAGTCATACCATCAAGTTGTTTATGAGGCACCTTATTCTGGATATAGGCTGCATAGTTTATAGCTTCAGCCCATTACTTTGGTGGCAAAGCCTTAGTCTCCATCATGCAGGTTTCCATCTCTTTCAGTGATCTGTTCTTCCTCTCAGCAACACCATTTTGTTGTGGTGTGTAAGGGATAGAATGCTGCATCTGAATACCTGCATCTGCATAATATTGAATAAACTCAAACTTGACATACTCACTACCATTGTTAGATCTGAGGACCTTGAGTTTCCTCCCAGACTGGTTTTCAACCAAATCCTTAAAGACTTTGAAGAGGCCAAAAACTTCAGACTTGTGTTTCAGGAAGTAAACCAAGCAATACCTGGAAAAGTCATCTATGAAATTCAATTGCATATTTGGCCTGACTCATGGACATATGAGGGAATGGGCCAGCAACATCACTGTGGATCAACTCAAGAGGTGCAGAGGTTCTCTCATGACTAGCTCTCTCAAATTTATGCTCTGGGTGTTTTCCTAGGATACAACCTTGACAGACTCCTTTGGAAAATTTAATCTTTGGTAACCCTATGACCATTTCTTTTTCACTAAGATCAGAAAGATACTTGTAATTTAGGTGGCCAAATATTTCATTCCAAATCTTGCTTTCCTCATTATCATGAATCAAAAGAGCGAGGAGTTTGAGTAGGGTAGGAAGTGTGAGAACATGTATACCTTTGAAGTATGATTTGCAACTCCTTTTGCAATGAATTTACCACTTGAGATCTCTGTGATCTCAACTTCATCAGGGGAGAATATGACCTTCTTTGGAGACCCTGTGTGGGTCATCTGATACACTGATAAGAGGTTAGAGGCAAGACCTGGAACATACAACACATTGCTGAACTTACCATGATCAAGATGAATCCTCCCTTTGCCCAAACTTTAGGTGAGAGAGTCATCTCCCAGTACTATTGGTGGACGTTTTGACATGTCAAGTGAGGTGAACGGCTCCTTGGTCGAAACCATATGTCTTGAAGCTCCATAATCAATGATGAAACTAGGTGAGCTTGATGTGCTAGCAACCAATGCATGAACTCTCTCTCTGTCTTCTGAACTTGATCCTCCTTCCCTCTTCTTTGAGCTGTCTGGAAGGGAGATGCCATTCTTCTCTAGGAGTTGGGTCAGCATGTCTATTTGCTTCTTCATGCAGGAGATTTCAGGATGATTTCCCTTACTGCAGTATGCACACTTTCTCATTTCTCCTTTGTTCTTCTTCTTCTGGTATTTCTTCTTGGAACCTTGAGGCTCCTCCGAAGACTTGTTCTTGTCTCTCTTTTTCTTAGGTGGCTTCTTAGCTTTCCTTTTTATTTTTTAATCCACCCTCGAATCTCCATCAACTAGAGCTTGGTATTTGGAAAATTTGATGGTGCCCATCATCACCAATTTATCTTGTTCTTGTCTGAGAGATTCCATGACATTTGCAAGACTAGGCATCTTCCAGGCTTGAGCTGTCAACATTGTGGCATAGAAGGTCAAAACAAACACTGAATAGTCAGGTCCAAGCTTCAAGAGTATGGCCAATACCATCTGATCATCCTTCTTTTCGATCCCACATTGTTTTAGCTGCAAAACAAGTGCTTTGAACTTGGAAAAGTAGAGTTGCAGGGATTCAAAGCTATTGAGACTCAGGGAGATCAGTTCATTTTCAATTTGATGTCCCCTCATCTCATCTGTCTTTCCAAAATGATCAGTAAGCTTATCCCATACTTCATTCGGTGATGTCAATCCATCAAGATGGAAAAGGAGGTCTCTAGATATACTCAGACACAGGAGACCATAGGCCTCATCCCTCTTGTTGTGCCATTTTATTTTCTCTGCAACTGCATTGGGCTCTGCTTCTGTTGCCATAGTCACTCTGTAGAGGCCTTTCGCTCTCAATAGTATCTCCATATCTTCTTTCCATTCAAATAAATTAAATGGAGTCAATATGATCTTCTGAGATTGATCCATAGCTCAGAAATTGTCCCGTCAGTCAGCAGAATGCTCTCAGTCAATGATGTCGAACCTGCAAAACAAATTGGAAGGAAATAAATCGATCTACAAAGGTTTTTATACCATGTGTAAATTGAACCCAATGTTAGAACAATTACACTCACATCAATTGCCAATTACACATGCAAAATTACTCACAAAAGAGACTGAATATGGAGCTGAACACTAAACTGTATTGAATAAGTGTACAATAGCCAACCTTGTGAAGTCATAGGCTGCCACAATAAATAATTACATGAGGGATTCGAATGCATGAAGAGGCCATTCAAATCTAGTCAAAAGCAGGCTTACTAAATCTAAGCAAATCCCCCATAGGTGCATAAAGCAGTTTCCAAAACTATCTAGGAGCTCACAAATTGCAAAAATAAATTAGGAAAGCTAATAGTGGATGGAAGGAAAACTCATACATGATTTTCATAGGATAAAAGAGTGGAGGATGTGGAGGACAAAAAATTAGTTAACTTCACCTAGTCAAACTTTCCCAATTGCCTTAAAAAACTGAAAAAGCAGGCAATAAAGCAGAAAAAGCAGACATGTGCTAGGAAGGCCAGGAATAAAGCAGATTTGATTCTAGGAGGTTTCCCAAGCGCTCCATGACTCAAAATTGGCAAGTTTGACCACTATGGATGTGTAGATGACAACTTGCATAAGGTGGAACATGGAAACTAGGAAAATAAGAAAAAAATGGATTAATTAATGTCTAAGGTAGCTAACTATCGGTTGATTATTCTAACATTTGCTGTGCAGGTTTCTCTCCGAGATTTTGGTGTTAGCTACTAGCTCAACTCTCCAACCTTTAACCATGAAAACCCTCGTAAGCCCCGGTTGTACTCATGGTTTCTCCTGCATTTGTGTTGTGGTGGTTGGAAAGATAAGAAGCTTCATTGTGCTAGTTATGGCTCGGCCTTGGTTTACTTGTTAGGTTAATGCTTCTTGTTGTTTTTTTTTTATACTATTTTAAAACCCTAAAGGTTATTATGTGCAAGAAGTTTAAAGGTTATACTATTTTAAAACCCTAGAAAATTTTCCTCTACCTTCTCCTTCGAGTACAATTTGTCCTTGGTAGAGAATTTTTCCTTTCAACCCAACCTACTATAGCTAATGCTTCCTTAATCTAGTTTTTCTTGACTTATTATGAAAATTTCCATTTTCTATTAACTCTTCACGAGACTCTAGTACTAATACAAATTTGGTAGGTAAGATATACACATTACTTTCTATCCTACAATGGAAGGCTCATCAGGGATGATTTTAAGGAACCATAAATATTTAAACGTGAATAAATGTTGGTGAATATTACCAATTCTTAAAACACCAACTATAAAATGATTGGTGATATTTTTCAAAAAATATTTTAATTTCGAAGGATTTTATATCATTTAAATAATAATTTGGCTATTTTTAGGGTGAAAAATTTTTACCCCATCAAAATTGGGAGAAATAGGGCTTCAAAAAATGCATAATGGCTAATATTTTTTGGGAGAAAAACATGGAAAAATAGCCCACTCGGCTAAAATTCGCCCCTAAAATTATCCTTGAGGATCATACAGTTTCATGTTTTCCATATTCACTACTAAGTAGATGTGTATATATAAAAGCATACTAAGTCTATAGGGATTATAACCTACCCTCTTCGACACTTCAGAAGGACCATACCAAATATCCTTGATCTTATTACAAAGACAATGTAACATTTATTTATTAAGATGCAACAAGCCTTTGTCGACCTCCATAGAAGTATTCTTAACATTGTCCTAGTAAAATTATCCCTTCCACTTTTCCTATGACTTATTCAATGTTAAGTGTACTTGCACATGGATACACATGACCTTATAAATGAAATTTATAGTATATGTGCTTTATCTCTTATGGCATATTTCTAAACTCCTCCTTACTGTCCATATATAGCATACATGGGGGAAGGCACTAGGGGGATTCACTTGTTGACGAATATCCTAGCACGTTAGTTCATATTATGGGTTTTAAAATTTCAAAAAATTGAACGAGTATATTTGAGGTATTGGGGTGATGAGGGGTTTAAGCTATGGGGGTAGAGTCATTTATAAGGATTGGGGTGCAAAAAGGGGTTTGGGGGGACGTTTTAAGTATTAGGAGTGGGTTTCAACAAAAAGCATTTGGGTCAATATATATAAAAATTAAGGGTATTCTTTAATATCACATGATTGCACGTGATATGTGAGAGGTTCACTGGGTGAATTCCTTGTGGCGGAAGGTGATCTATATTTATTTCAGAATGCAATAAAGGAGCAAATAGAGAACCACATGCACAAATATATTGCAAGAAACATAGTGATACAATAAGCTCAAATTCTATTAAATGAATGAAATAGAAGACTGTAAAAAAACAACTATAATGGTGGTAGATATATTCTCTAAGGAGATTACAAAAGGGGAGTGCACACCCTTTTTATCATAATAATGATGAAAAAAAAAGTAAACATAAAATACTAAGCTTAGAAGATTAATCACAAAATTCTTGTAGACCTCGAGGTCGTTAGTTTAGGTGTCAACTTCTCCAAGTCAAACCTTTTGCATATTATATCCATTTAGGGTGTTTGGTAGCCTGTTGAAAGGTCTATCCTAGAAGAACACATTTTGTGATGCCAAACTACCTTTGGCTATATTTGAACTACTACATTGCAAAAAATACATATATTAGGGACTTAAAATGACCTCAAAAGTTTTGAACATCAAAATATGTAAAAAATTTGGAACTAGAAAAGTTGTCTCGAGCTCGTGCAATAGGTTTGTGGCTATCAATATCCGTCTAGAGTAGTCCTCCAACCCGAAAAATTGTGAAACTTAAAAAAGTGTTTTGATCAAAAGGAATAGGTGGGTGGCCATCGATATCCATTTAGATTCCTCCCTCTTTATAAGGAATGGTCTCCATTGCATTAGTTTCATCATCATCGAGAAAATAATTTGCCGAGTTGAAATCCTAGTGGTGAATTTTCTTAGGTGAAAAGGATTCATTTGCTAAGGTGAATGGTTGACTTTCTTTAATAACCATGCGGGGATGTAATTATCATTGACGAATACATTGGACCTGTTCAACCCTTTTGGTTCCATCATTATGATTGGTCTCAACCATTGTAAATGATTTATTTTTGGAGGAGAGTGTCCTTGAATATATGGACTTGCACCATAGAGGTACCCCAGTAGGAAAGGAAATACTGAATTTGTGCTCTTATTTTATTTGTTGAGTAGAGGAACCCTAGGTAGAGGTTGGTGAGGTATCTATGATTTGATATTAACTTTTAGAGGAAATTGTGAATAAGGAATCTTTCCAAGTGTCAGATATGATATTTATGTATTACTTAGTTGAGGTCAAAGAGACTACAATAGTGGAAACTAATTTTTGTATCAGATAGAGTTATCCTTTGAGAGTGACAATGACACTACAAGGACATGTCTCATACACATCATGATGACTCCAAATATATGGTTATCCTAAATGAACATCACAAACTTAGAGTGGGGCCACATAAAAAAATATCTATTCTATAAAAGGCTTGATGACATATGGTAGATGGGACTGATGACTTAAAGGAATACCATCTCCTTGGATTATCCAACTAATGGTGTATGGCCACATATGTGGTGTTTCCAGAAGATCCAAGCTCTTGATAACTTTTGTTGAGATGAAGTTAATTTTGTTGTCATTCTCAACAACAAAATGTAGGGGGAGTCCCTTCACCCGCATTTCTGAGTGTAAAAGGAACTCGACTACCTCTAACCTTTCTAGTTCCTCTAACTAAATCTCTGTGGTAGCAACCATGACACTAGTCTTTTCATAATGATATGCTTCACCCTTTATGTGACTATGCCATTATGTTTTGAATTTAATTGATAACTACGATGTGATTATGATGCTTTGATCTTTTCCACCAATAAATTATTTGAGAGACATTCATTAGTGGTGTCCTAGGGTATTTTATTGAAATTGCATCACTTTCTAGTGTCCTTATTATCCTTCTGCTTACCCTTCTTGGATGGGTTTACTTGAGTTTGGTCATCCTGGTGTTGTACTTTATTTTGTGACTCTCGGCTAGCCTTTCCATGCTTCTACTATGATGGATTTGCAGAGCGAAAATCCCACTTAATCTTTTGCTGAAAATTTTGTTCCATTTTAACTACATACTTATAAGTTGCTCCTAGTGAAGAGATGTCTAGGAGTTACATCTATGTTCATATGTACTAATGTAGGCCATGTTGCCGCCTTTTC